>JAPKLW010006618.1:0-16963 GCA_026898455.1 Plectranthus barbatus
AGGTTAGAGCTGATGTGAGGAAGTAGTTTCATGGGTTTAGATCTGATAGGCTTACTTGTAAAACCCGGAAATACTTTGTAACTTTCCTCATCAGCTGAGTGCTCGCTGGTTAGGCTTTGATCGCACCAAAAAGGGGGAAATTGTTGGGAAATCTGGCTAAGTTTCCCTTCTCCAGTTGATAGCTTAGATCTTAGATTTAGTGTCTAAGTGTTTTGGTGGATCAAATCCTAAGTCCAACCAGCGTCAGTTTGTCTCTAGAATAGCTCTAGTCTCAAATGTAAAGTCCTGTTTAGGTGTTTTGAGTTGTAAGTCGCAGCTGATCAAGACTCATGCTGGCTACTGTTCACCAGCATGAGATGTGCTTACCAGTTAAGAGAAGTCTCACCAGCAAGCGACTGACCAAGACTCATGCTGATACTGTTCATCAGCATAGAGTTGAGCTATCGACTGGCTACTGTTCACCAGTGGGAAGATTTCACCAGCAGGAGGCTGAGAGATCTTACCAGCAGAATATGTATTCTGGCTGATACTATTCACCAGCGGTGAAACCACCAGTCACGGGAGATTCCAAGAGATAACATCAGACGAATTGGTAGACCTTGATTGTGCTAAGGAAAGTCACCAGCAGAGACTGCCAGCACAAGATCACCAGTATGATCTACCAGTCGGAGGTTATCAACAGAATTCAAGATTCGCTCTCCCGAAGACTTAGAGACAAAAAGAAGATTCGTCGAGGAATTAACTGACAGAGTATGACTTTAAGGAGGATACCTTAAAGTCTATCAGCTCAAGACCACCAGTTCCGATTCCTCGTACTGACGAATAGAGTCGTTCTGACACAAAGAGATCTGTGTCAGATAAAGCGATCAAAGGTATGGCGCTTTCCGGAAATTCCTACCTGCCGCCTGCAGAAGGACATGCGAGGACAGAGACTTTTCCGGATGTGTCCAAACGGCTAGTATTTGAATCTGAATCTCACGTCTATAAATACGTGAGATCCAACAGCATTCAATACTCTTACCCACTCTTACCCACTCTTAGCCACTCTTGACCTACCGAAAGATCAAACGCATTCATATCAGCTGATAAGCAATCTTTCGAGGCTTTTCTTAAAGCTACTCCGTGTGTCAATCATTTGAACACGAGACTCCAAGCTTCTAGCTTGTGAGTTATTGATCTCATTTGGTGTTCTTTCTCATTCTGAGGAAGAACATAACAGCTCTTGAGCCAGCCAGCTCCAGAGTTATTACGGGCAGTTTTGCCGCCAGCAAGAGTCAAGTTCTTGGGAGAACTCAACACCCAATCAGTCGGAGGAGGAGGTTGAAGTGACGTGCTCGCACTCCATCCATCTGACGAGAGTTGAAGAAGGACAAGGACCGGGAGCGGTTGATCCAGTGAACTGGTAGACGAGGCATCTACCAGCTGGAAATAGATCGTAGGAAATCTTGTACCGGATTACTCTTTTTAGTGAATTTCCAGTGCTTCGACTGGAGAGTGGTCGTAGATCAGTTGATCGAACCACTATAAAATATCCTTGTTATTTACTGCTTTCAGCATTTACTTACTGATTTAAAACCCAGCACCCAAGTGCTGGAGTATAACTGAAACCAGTTTATAACTGTGCAAACTCGAATCTAAAATTTTCTAAGTCCTGAGTCATCAGCTGACCAGCCAGTTGTCAGTCAGCTGAATACTCAGTTGCCAGTTGACTTACCAGCTGACAAGGTCCCAGTCAGCTGTGTAACCAGCAGAGTGCAAGAAACGAACTTACGTATTTTCCGCTGCCAAAGTATACCCTGATATCAGGGACCAACAAGTGGTATCAGAGCGGACGGTTCTTACAGACTGTTCGTTTCTGTGTCGCTTAGGACCGTGATCCACGTTTCCTTGCACTCCTGTTTGTTTGTCTGTTTATCTAGCTCAGGTACTTCAAGATGAATATCCCAAAGCTAATGGACTACAAGACGGAGAAGCACTCTATATGGCGAAAGAGGACGCTTATCTCCCTGAAGAGCATCCATCCAGACATGAAAGATGTACTGGAGACAGGGCCAATAGAGATCACCAAGATTCAGCATCAGCTGGGAGATCGTCCAGCTGCGGTGGTCCCAAAGCCCCAAGATGAATGGAATGCTGAGGACAGAAAGCGGAATCAGCTGGATTCCATTGCACATGAGCTGATCCTTGCGTGCCTTCCAGAATCGCTGATGGAGGACGCACTGCAGTTTGATACTGCTAAGGGAGTATGGGATTTTCTTGATAGTTTATGTCAAGAAACTGATCAAATGAAACGCAACAAATTGCAGGTTGCGGTGGATAAATATGAGTCCTTCCAGATGCTGACTGGAGAAACCATCAAGGAGATGGAGGCGAGATTCAACGCCATTGTCAGCGAGCTGAAGTCTCTGGGCAGGGAGTACGAAAATGCTGATCTTAACTCGAAGATCCTGTCCAAGATGCCGAAGGAGGATTGGTTTGTGAAAACCACCGCACTAAAGGAGAAAGATTTATCCAAACTAACTCCTAAAGAAGTGTTTGCTCAGTTGCAGGCACATGAATGGGATATCCAGATGGTGAATAAAAACGAGGCTATCAGGAATGTTGGATCCCCCAGCGTTAAGGCTCAGGACGAAGCTTACTTCGTCAAGAAGGACTTCAAGCGGATGCCCAAGAAGCCCTTCCATGCTGACAGGCCTGCTGGGCAGACCAACCAGCCGAAGGAGATCCCATCCACGTCAGGATCTTACTCCAAAAGTGGCGAGAGCTCTATCGCTGAACTTGAGCAGCAAATGAAACGACTGGCCGTCCTACTGGAAAAGGCTAAGTCAAAGCAGGGAGTCTCTTCAAGCTCAACTGACGGGAAATTCGTCAAAAGAGCTCCTCGTGCTTGCTATCAATGCCAATCCCCTGACCATTTAAAATTTGAATGTCCGCAGGTGGACAAAACTGAGAGGGAACGGCTGAAGAAGCTCTTTGAAGAGCGTGCCTCCAAGGCAGTTGCCAAAGCCATGCTGACAAGGACTGAAGTTCCTGATATCCCCGACCATGATGATGGGGAATACGAGTCAGATGGAGAGTCTGAAGAAGAAGCTCTTCTGGCATTCATGGCTGCTCTAGGAGAAGTGTCAGCTGAAGAAGATGCTGACAAGGAAGAACATCTGGCATTGACTGCTGATGATGAGGTACAATCAGATCCTCAATTGCATATCATGCCTGTTCAAATCATAGACGATTCTGAGTCGCATTGCTCCGACTCAGAAGATGTCACTTTAGATGTTCTTCAGCATGAATTTTTAAAATTTTATGAAATGAAAAATGTTTTAGCTGGCGAAAACACTTCGCTGAAAAATCAAGTTTCCATTTTGACCAGTGAGATTGAAAAATCTAGGTCACTCAGCGAAGAGCTAGAAACTTTGAAAAAGGCTCATTTCGAATTGCTCCAAGATTTTCAAAGTACAAAAACTGAGCGAGATAACCTTCACAGTCTCGTTCTGGAGCAAGAAAATAAAATCAATTTTCTTAACAAGGGCTCTAAGGATTTAGAGGCAGCTCTAAGTCATTGGAGAAAACCTTATGATAAATCCGGGTTGGGATTTACAAATGATTCGAGCATAAACCAACCCAATGCTGGTAAGGGTAAGGGCAGAATGGTAAATGAGTCAGCACCAGCTGGTGCTGCCAGCATACCTCGTATGGCTGATCAGCAAAGGAATCATCAGCCCAGATATAGAGGTGAGTCATCACGACAACAACCTCGACTGGCAAATTCCTCTGCTGACAGGACGCCAGCACACCCTAAGAAGCTGACTAAGCCAAAATATTCAAAGGCAAGGAAGTCAGCACCAGCAGCCAGTGGAACCCGACAGCCAGCACCAGCTGTCCAGAGGTTCCACACACAACCTTATAAGTATGCCAGTTGCCAGCATACTTACAAGGGGTCCCACTCTCAGCAGAATACTGAGAGAAGGACAATTCCCGATAGGAGGAATACCTATCGGAGGCCTGAGCCCAATCAAATGTTTTCATCAAGGGCTAGGAAGGCTAACCACCGTGGTCCACAGTTCCAAAGACCACCAAGGCAGCACAAGCGGTCGGAAAGAAATTTCCGATCTCCTCAGAAGAAGAATACTTCTAGAGGAACTGCACACACAGCCACACCTTCCAAAAACAATTCCATGCATTATTTTAAGAGGAAGGGAAAGGCCACAGGTGATGTCAGCAAGGGTAACACCGAGCTGAAGATCACACAAGTCTGGATTCCGAAAGGAATGATCCAGAGATCTAACCCTGCAGGACCCGCTGATGATCGGGGACCTAAATGATTTCATTTTTCTTGCAGGAACAGGATCATGCATATCAGCTTCAGAGGTCGAGCGAGTGGATCATTGACAGTGGTTGCTCCGCTCATATGACTGGTGAGGAGTTCTTGTTTTCGGAGCTCACCAAGGTCAGAGGACCTCCAGTTATTTTTGGTGATAACTCCAAGGGCAGAGTTATCAGCAAGGGATGCATAGAGAAGGATGATGTGCGTATTGTCAACGTGTCCCTTGTTACCAACCTGAAGCACAACCTCCTGAGCATCAGCCAGCTGTGCGACAATGGTTACACCATTGTGTTTGACAAATCCGGGTGCCAGATCAAGAATGAAGAATCCGGCGAGACCAAGCTGAAAGGTGTCCGCAAAGGAGGGTTGTATGTCGTTGACTGGCAAAGCGGGAAGACTGATACATGCTTTGTTGCCACCAGTTCCATGGAGACCAACTGGCTGTGGCACAAAAGGTTAAGTCATTTGAATTTCAAAACTATTAATTATCTAACCAAGCATGATCTTGTAGATGGTCTTCCCAAGGGCGGGTTCAAGAAGGAAGGGATTTGCAAGGCCTGCCAGCAAGGCAAACAGACCAAGAAATCCTTCAAGAGCCAGTCGCCAGTTCACCCTAGTACCAGTCAGGTACTCGAGCTGTTACATATGGACCTGTTTGGACCAGTAACGCCGCAAACCATTGGAGGAAGACGATATTCGCTGGTGGTAGTCGATGACTACTCGCGCTATACATGGGTGAAGCTTCTCAGAACAAAGGATGAGGTGAAGGTGATTCTTCCAGAGTTGATCATCCAAGCTCAGAAGCAGAGAGAAGCTGTCGTGAAGCGAATTCGTTCGGACAATGGGACTGAATTCTGCAACGGTCCGCTGATGGATTTTTGCGCGGAGGCCGGGATCAAACATGAGAGATCTACACCAAGGCAACCACAGCAAAATGGACTGGCAGAACGTAGGAACAGGACGCTGAAGGAAGCAGTCCGATCCATGCTGGCTGAGTCTGGTTTGGGTCAGAGTTTCTGGGGAGAGGCGTTGGTGACTGCTTGCTATACTCAGAATAGGAGCGGGATCAACGACAGACTTCAGAAAACTCCCTACGAAGTGTACTTCGGTCGTAAGCCTACTTTAGCTCATCTTCGTGCATTCGGTTCTCCATGTTATATCCATAATAATGGGAAGTCGAACTTAAATGCTTTCTCGCCTAAAGCTGATGAGGGTGTGTTTGTCGGATATGGACACCCCTCTCACAAGGGCTATAGAGTATTTAACAAGACGACCCAGCTTGTGGAAATAACATGCAATGTTGTTTTTGATGAAGCTACTTTAGTGCGCAGGACCTTACGCCAACTGGCTGAAGATGTTCCTGAGGTCAATGATGTCAATGACCTAGTTTAAAATTTTTTTTTCATGCATTTGTTGAATAAAACGGTGATTTTGTGAAAAGATTTGCGTAGCTATGAGATAACCCTAGCAAGAATGCGAGATTTGAAATTGATTGACTTTAGTATGCATTGATTGTGATAGTGGTTGAGTATGCCTATGAATGTAGAATACCACATGACTACTTGTTTTGAAACTTACAAAGGCATGATGTTTGATGATGATCTGATGTTTATTATGGAAGAAAAATTGTCCCAAGTGTGAGAATTGAGCCTTAATTTCTTTTGTGAGTGTGTCTGCATTATTGAGTATCTCTAGAACTTGCTTTGTTTCTTTTTCAAGACTGCTAAGTGTGCACAGGTTTAGGAAATGATTTTAGGCCATCTTTGTTAGCCTATTTATCCCATACACTGTCCTAATTGAACATTTATCCCTAGTCAGCCCTTTTGAGCCTATGAATTTTCTTTCTTTGTCTATGCGTTGGAAAAGGATAGGGGAATCAACTCTTGTCTATAAGAGTGGGTTGGGATTTGTTTGAAAAAGATAAGACATTATTAGAAGGTTGAAAACATAGAAAGGTTGGGCTCTAGAAAAATAATAAATATAAAAAAAAAAAAAAAAACGGTTGTGTTTATTAATCCTTATAAGCTCAAATGAATATTCAAAATTGTTTAAGAGCATAAAAGGATGTGAAAAAAAAAAAAGAAGAAAAAAAGAAAAAAATAATAAAAGAGCCTTGTTTGTTGTTGAATATCATAGGAGATGGGTGGATATTATTAGATAGTGGTTGGATTTATTGAGAGTAGCTAACTCAATTATTTAGTCACTTGGCCATATATTTCCCTACCCTTCACTAAAAAGCCTACATTACAACCTTGAATAAAGTCCTTTCTGATCTTAGACTTGTGTACACATGTTTGCAGTGGAGATTTAGAATATTTGCAAGCCTATGGTAGAACTTGATTTGCATGACTTGTGTGATCTCATATTATCCTAAACACTTGAGTGAATGAGTGAAAACACTTCCCTTGTGAGTCTTCCATGGTTTACAGATTTTCTGATTCTTACAAAGTGTTGATGTTTTGTGGATTTACGAGTTTGATTGTGATGAATCTTGTGAGGCATGGCACTTCTCTTCTACTTGAACTTTTGGTTCATTCTTTTGTTGATTGAGGACAATCAAGTGTTTAAGTTTGGGGGGGTTGATAAGCTCGTATTTTGCCTCACTTATCACGTTGTTTTCTTATTGTTTTATTGCATTTATTTGAGTTTTTAGTTAATAATCGAGCATGAAGTGTTTATAGGGGATATTATGCTTGTCATGGTAATATTTTGCAGGTTTTAGGCCAAATTCAAAGGAAACCCGTACCGAAAGCAGCAGATGTTCAAAGGAACAGTCACGACTTCTTCCACAGATGGAATCTGAGCTAATGGAGCACATGGATGGAAAGATCTTTGAATTAGCTTTCCAACGCAACTGGAATCGGGTCAATCGGAGTTCGGGAGCGAAAGTTATGGCCAAAACCGTGAGACTGCACAGACCAGAGAACTTGTGTCGAGCGACAGGATTTCTGTCGACCGACAGGATTCCTGTCGATCGAAATTATTTGTGTCGGTCGACAGGCGCGCCGGAAAGGCAGTTTTTGGCCCAAATTGGAGATTTTTCCTTCCCAAATCATTACCTTTTGAAGATATACTTTCTCCCCCTATAAATATGACTTATTAGGCTCGAAAATTCATTCCTCTTTACCTTTAGTTTCAGTTTTCAACTTTATTTTTCAGCATTATACACTTTAATTCCTAGTACTCTTTATTTTATTGTTGCAATTGGATTCAAGTACTTCAAGATTCCTATTGTTTTAATGATTCAAGTAAGTTTCTTTACATCTTTTGCAATGTTTATTTCAATTATGTTAGGCTAGAACCCTTAACAGGTTCTAGGGTTTTCTCCATCCTCTTTAGCATGTGTTAATGCAATTAAATCTAAACCCTAATTAATTGGTTCAAATTCTATGCTTTTGATTTTAAAATCTATTTTCAATTGAAGGATCGAGAGATGAAAATTGGATTAGGTTTATAGTTATTAATTTGAGACCGAGAGGAGATAATTAATAATAGGAAAATAGAATTTTGATACAACTGTTTTCTGTCTCAAAAGGAAGAATTAGTTGTAGGGTTTTCAAATCTGTATCTTTATTGAGATTGACTAGTTTGTGTTATTGAGGCCGAGAGGTAAAATTCACTTTCTAGTAATCTAGGTTTTAATTGCCCAACAAAGGAATTAATTCCAATTTAACAGATTTTCCACCTTAATAATTATTTTGGGTTTGGATTGATTGTTTGTACATGTTGGATTGGATTGGTTGATTTCCCTAGAATCTGTGCTTTTTATTATTGAATTTTATTCCCAAGTTAATTTCTGTTTTTCAAAACAAAACCCTCTTCTAAAAATTGGTTCACTCAAACAAAGAATTGATAAACTGTGTCCAGTACATGAGATGATTTCGTCGCACTATCCCTGTGGGTTCGACTAGCCTTCGGGTTATTATAAATTTATTTGCTGCTGCTTTCGGTACGGGTTTCCTTTGAATTTGGCCTAAAACCTGCAAAATATTACCATGACAAGCATAATATCCCCTATAAACACTTCATGCTCGATTATTAACTAAAAACTCAAATAAATGCAATAAAACAATAAGAAAACAACGTGATAAGTGAGGCAAAATACGAGCTTATCAGAATTTCAGACTCTGCCCACTGAACAACCAGAACAGGTATTGGACTCTTTGTTACATTATTTGGAATATGATGATTTGGAGGATGATGACAAATTACCTTTGAAAAATCCAAAACCACCTTATATTTGGTACATGGGCCAAGAGTTTAGCTCTTTGAATTCCATGGAAGATATTTTGCTGAGAGAAGGTTGCAATGGCTTTGAGGAACAACAGCAAGTCAATCATATGAATGAAGTTGTGGAGGAAGACTTGATCAAATGTTTCGATCATGGAATCAAGAATTCAATTTTTGATAGATGTTTGGTCTACCTTGTCTTATGTTCTACAAAGGAAAGAGAAATGACACATATGGCTGCATGCAATGAATTGGTTCCCAAGAAGATTTTGATTGAAGGGTATGTTTGTGTTGACTACAAGAAGAGAAAACGAGAGAAGAAATACTTTGGTGGAGGATTCTACAAAGAGAAGACTGCGGCCTCATTGAATGATGCTTAAGAAGAGAGGTATTTTGGGCTATCTAAGAGTTTCAGACTCTTTGGTACTTGAGATAGCCCTGAAATTTTACTGCTTTTATTTTATTTTTGTCATTTAGTTAGTTTTATTATTGTTATTTATTTTCTGCTTTAGTTATTTTGTGATGCTCTAGCATGAGAGTAGCATTAGCTGGACTGTGAAAGAAGGATTTGGTGTTGAATATCAAAGATCAAAACAAATTCATCCAGCAGCAGCTAGGCACCATCAGAGCTAAAGAGAAAGGAAATGCAACCACCTCTGCTGGCCCGTGACCCTTTGGTTAATTCGAAACCCATTCCACTAAAAAAAAAATTATTTTTATATTTAGTCTCAATATGTTAGTTCTTCTTGGTTATTTTAGTTGTCTGTTTGTTGGGTGTGAATATTTGATGTTTTTATTTTAGTGTCTTAGGCTGTGGTTGCCCGATTGATTTATGATATTTTAGCTGATGCTCATTTCTATGCCCGATGATGTGACATTTTATTTATTTCTCATCTTTTAGATTCATGAATAGTTTTTGGTTTAACATGTTTTGTTTTCTTCAGATCTCTAGTTTTAACTTGGTAAATCATGACTGATTTGAGTTCCAAGTCCGTGTGAAAAAAATTGATTTTTTTTGAAAACTACATCATGCTAGTTCAATGATTTGGCAGGATTTGAGTTGTTTTGTCTTATGAGATGTGTGAGATAGTTACCTCTTACTTGACTTATAGCAGATTTGAGGCGAAATTAGGATTTGTGCCACTTGTAGAAATAATTTAGGCCATCTTTCACCTATTTGAGCCTTCTACCGTTTCATTTCATTCGCAAGTTTCCTTAGCACCTTTCTTTGTGCCTTATGTCGTTTCTTTCATTCTCCCCTACATACTTAGCCAATTATCCATACACTCTCCCTTATCCAGGAGTATCTTTAACTCTTTTGAAACATTGAGGACAATGTTTTATTTAAAAGTTTGGGGGGGTACACACGCACGCCTTTACACGTTGTAGTCGTTTTTTTTTGTATTTTGTTAGAATAAACAATGCTGAAGCATTGCAGTGGCATGAGCTATATGGCTGAAAATGTTGAAAAGCCAAAGTTATGTATTATGTTATAAAAAAAAAAAGAAAAAAAAAGAAAAAAAAAGTTAGAAAAAAAAGAGTATAGTTTGTTTTATCTAAATATTTTGAGAGTGTTTCTTTCTCCTTTGTTAATGTTGCAGTTTCGAATAAGTCCCAGATTAAGAGGGTTGAATTATGCTCCTGGATGATAGTCACTTTAACCATATTTATCCATCCTTAACCCTAGCCTTACATTACAAGCCATGAAGTCCTTTTGATCTATAAGTGACATAGATTCCATTAGTGGAGAAAATGTTAAAGGTCAAGTGGGAGTCAAAATAAGTAACATTGATGATCACTGAGCTTGATGAAATAGCTTGAGTCGGTTGAAAAATTGTGCTTGCTGATGTTGAGGCATCTTTGTTTTTGGAACTTGGGATTTCAAATTTGATTGAAGTGCTTTGTTAAACCGATGAGATATGTTTTTAACAATTTCATGCTGATCAAGGACTATTTTGTTAAGCCCTTTTTTTTTTTTTACAATTTTGCTAGGCCAAATTTGACTATCTCATGAGGGCTTAATTATGTGTTATTGTTTGTTTGTTTGTTTCTGTCCTTTGTTTGTGTCTTTGTTGCTTAGGGACAAGCAACATCTTAAGTTTGGGGGGGGGTGATAACTCCCTAAAGGAGTTATTATTTTAGTATTTTATAGGTGTCTTTTATGTTATTTCGAGTGTTTCTAACCCGTATTAAGTTGTTATTGTGTTGTATTTACCTTTGTTTGCATTCTATATCATGTATAGTTGTGTTTTGTTGTTTTTAGTTGTTTTGCAAGGAAAAAGAGTGAGATTAACAAAGTTTCAAGCCAAATGAGAGAAAGAGTAATCTGCTGACTGTTATGCTAGAGCATCTGGCATTACTGGGAGCTGAGAGACTGCACCAGGGGGGACCACTTTGCTATCACAAAAGCAAAAGTGCTTTTCAGAGCTGTTTCTAGCTTTACAGGTGTCACACGAATTTTGGAGACAACACACAAGGGCAAAACAGGCAGCACACTTTTTTTTGGATAAAGTAGGCAAAACAAAAGGGGATCTCAACCATTCTTCCAAGGGAAGCCACATTTTTAGAGAGAGGAAACTTGGGGGGGCTGCGTAGAGATGGAGGAAGGAGAAGAGCAGCAGCAGCTAGACACAATGTTGCTGGTTTTCTTGCTTCTTTAGTTTATGTTTTGAGCTAATACAATGAAGGATAGTTGGAACATGTTTAAGTTTTATTTTATTTTTAGTTTAAATATGAGCTAAGTTGTTTTGCACTTGGGTTGTGGATTCTTGATTTGATCTTGAATATATGGTAATGGCTGTTTTTGCTTGAATCTGAGTTTGTTTATGATTTTGGAATGATTGTTCTCTTGAGCACGAAAGTGGATAGAGAAATATCACCTATTGAGACCGAAAGGAGATGTAGGTTGAGGAAGTCATAAACAATTGTATTTCTTACATAGGCATATAAGGAGATACAACTTAATCGAACTTAGTTTGATTACTTCATCATTCAATCACTAAGAGAGGCATAGACATATGAATCCTTGTGAGAGGGTGTAGATCTAGTAGAACGACAGTTTGCTAGGCTGGATTAGAAAAGTTCTAAGACTCAGAGTTCATGCGAGACCTATGCTTTAGCATATAGGACAGTGAAAGATTGAAAATCTATAACTCGAGTGTGTTTCTCTTCCTTTGTTTGCACGTGTCATTTGTTATTTATGATTAGTTTATGATCAGAAGGGTTGTTAATCTTGTTCATTTCAGTTTGCTTTCCATTTCAGTTTATTGCACTTTTTATTTGAGTAATGCATCACCAAACCTATTTTGCAAGCAATATTGTGTGCACAGCTTGATTAAACACTATATTACTTGTGGATTGTGTATGCTTGCACATTGGTTCTGTAGTCACACTATAGTTCACAACAGGGTGACTCCGAATCTCGGCCCTGTTTGGTGGTTCTCGGTTTGGGAGTGGCTTTCGGGGTCGGAGACTTCGGAGTCTTTGAAGTACCCTCAGAAGGGGGCTCTTCGGTTTTTAGCATAAGGGCCTTGACCCTTCGGGACGGTTTCCTTCTTCTTTCTCTGCCTCTTCTTCTTTTGTTACTGCTCCTGCTCGAACTTCATAATATCTTCGGGATTGAGGCGCTCCATGGGATTGTCAATGCCGGAGATGCTCAAGGATCGGTATCCGAGAAGGGTGTCAAAATTCCGAGGAGATTGCTGATAAGCTCTTCGGATGTGGTTGTTCTCGTGGTCCGAGAGATCTTCCTTTTTATGCCCTAACAAAAGAAAAAGTCAGATAGTGAGACATTAAAGTTTAAATTCGAGATGCAAAAGAACAAGATGTACTATTCGGAATTCGAAGCACTCCGCTCAGTCCAGGAAAATCATTCGGAATCTAGACGTAGAAGAATTCCTGGATCCACTTTTTGGAATTCGTCTTCGTCCCCATCACTAAAGGTTCTGGGTGATGCAAACGTTTCGAAAAGAAATAGTATTCTTCTCCATTTTTAATTATCAAGTTATAAAAGTCGTTCCATTCCCGCATGGTGGGCTCTTCGAGCCCAGCATCTCGGAAAATTAAAAAAGTTCCGATCATATGGCACCAGGTGATAGTAGAAAGCTGGATGGGGGCTAACTTGTAATATTCTAAGATATTTACAAAAAATTGGTGGAGCGGGAGTCGAACTCTAAACTCGAAAAAACGAGCAGAGAAGGCCATGAAACCTAAGGGGGGTCGGTGAGCACGTTGGTTTTCATTGGGTGCTATGGCATTTAATCTATTCAATAAACCGTATTGTTTAAAAATCTCATCAAGTTTGGTTCGAGTTAAGCCAAAGGCGATGGTTTTTATAGACCCATCTATATTTCGGTCGTAATGAGGAGGAAAGATGCCGGGGGCTAAACCTGAAGAACATTCCAGAGAAAAATTAAACGATGAGTTCCTATCTTCGATTTTGGGATTATTAGGGTTAGGGTCCTTTCCACCCGATGGACTGGGCTGCTGCTCGTTTGAAATTCAAGGTTGAGGAACCTCTCGACTTAACCTACTATTTACCTCGGAATCACTACTGGAAACCGAGCTACTACTGCCATCACTCGAGTTACTACTTGTACTACTGATGATTAATGAAAGCAGTACGGTTGGAAGTAAACTAACCCTGAGTTAGGAATTGCTCGAGCTCGGTAAAACGACTTGGTCCGAAGAGGAAATCCAAAATCCAAGAAGCAAAAGTAAAAGTAAAAAATGAAAAATTGGGCTATTTAAAGAGAAATTTTGCGTTGAAATTCGTGCCCATTGTTTGAAATCAACGAATCGGGGAAGGACACGTGTCCGAATTTTCAAATTCCAAATTCAAAAAAGCCCGCCTCAGAGAATTCCAATCATCTCCAAATAAAAAGGAAGAGTTCGAATAAGTCATTATTTGGCAAATGAGTTCGAACTAAAATTGGTTCAATCGAGAAATTTTTCGACCAGTATAAAAAAAGGAGAGAAAAACTCTCTTACTCGGACAAAAATTTGTTCGGGAAAAACAAGAAATTGATTCGAACAAAATGTTCTTCGGTAAAGAAGTTCGAACAAAAAATTAGGTCGAACAGAAATTTGTTCGACCAATAAAAAGAAAAAATTCAGGCATTGAGGCTCTTGGCCGGGTCAGCCAATAAATTCCGAGGAACTTAGGATATCGAAATCAATAGAACTTCTATCTGTGAAAGTTCCCCGAAGGCTATGAATCCGAAACAATTAACCCAGTAAACAACCAGGGTCTATTTCGGCATGGCATACCCATGGGTTCGAGGTCGCTCCTCGATTGACTTATGAGAAATCATATGTCATTTCCATAAAAAACTTATAATACCCCGCGTATTACCCGATCTTGTACCTCGAATTCGAAATTTATAAAGTAAATTATTTCCAATTTTGGTGTAATTATCTCATGAGTTCAATTAAGGATTTAATTATTTCAATTAGTTATGAGTGGAATTTTAATAATTTGAGGGAAGAATATTATGGTAACGAAGTAAGATAATTCATAAGTTATGAATTATGAAGGGATAAGGAATAATAATTTGGAATTTAGATTCCAATGTTGAAATTCAATAAATTGGATGGATTTATTATGAATGTTGGGCTTGGTGGATTAATGTATATAGATATACATATATATAGGTATAATTTTATATATTAATGGAAAATGGAGGAATCATACATATATATAGAATTATAAAATAACATTTCACCATATATTATATTTTAGAGTGAGAAAGTGTAAAAAACTCTTCCCACACCCAAATCCCGTCACTTTCCCGGCGATATTCCGGCTGGAACCGGCGACCATTCGACGAGCCAACATCACCATTGGAAAGCTCTCGCTCCAAGCTTCGTTTTGAGTACTCGTGGGCTCCGAGAGGACGAGAAACGACCGAGATATCGAAGAGAGAAGTTGAGGTGGGTGGTATTGTGCGATTTTGGGTTTAATTGTTTGAATCTTGTTTTTCCGGCCTTAAATTGATGTTTTAACGTTAGATTCATGTTCCCCATCGTGTGTAGATCATTCGGACATAAAAAAATGCGAAATTCCTCGCCGGAAATCACCCCGCCGCCGTGAATATGAGTTTTCCGGTGAGCCAATTTTCACCCCTCAAATCTTGCAAAATTTCCGTGTTTGATTGTGTTAATCGTGTTCCTTGTGGTCTGGGGAGTCTAGAAATGTGTTTGCATGTGTCATTGGTCGGAAAAATCATGAGAAACGGCGAGTTGCAGGTCTGTCTCCGGCGAAACTCGCGAGAAAGATAACCTGTGTCGATCGACACAGGAGTGTGTCGATCGACACAGAGGCTGAGGTTGGAGAAGAGATCGACAGCCCGTGTCGATCGACAGAGATTTGTGTGTCGACAGGGAATTTTGACACATTTGTGTCGATCGACGGTGTCATGTGTCGATCGACATATCTGGTCGAGAGGAGTGTGTCAACCAACACAAGTTTGTGTCGATCGACACAGGGCCGATTCGAGTGTTGTGTCGACTGGGAGGAGCCTGTGTCGACCGAGGGGTGTGTTGACCGACACAGATCCCTGTCGGTCGATACAGAGGCATGAGAGAGTTTTATTTTGTGATTCTTATCCAACCTTAATCCTTTTCGAGTCTCGATTATTACTGATTAAGATATTATTGTCCTAAATCTATCGTACTGACTTGAGTATTCCTTAATTGATTGTAGGAGATTGAAAGCAAGGACATTCGAGCTCATTCTAGCAGAAAGCATCTATACTAAAAGCCAAGAACGAGGTGGGAAACTATTTCAGTATAAAACTCAAATGCGTGTTTTCTTTTAAAACGTGTAAAACTGTTTTGTTTTAAATCGAGATGGCTATGCATGTTTTGTGTTATTGTATCTGTCCTCTGTCGATTCCCATCGACAGAGAGTATAACTAATGAGTTTAGAACCAGGTTTCATAACTGCGCTAGAACTCATTTAGTGAAGTGGGGTAGAAGCCCCCATGTGATTGTGAATTGGGCGATATAAGGTGGGAATTCTATTGTGTTTTGGATCCAGGGAATAATATTTAAATGATCGGGTCTCAAACTGGATTACTGAGACTAGTGCACTTAGATGACAGTAGGTTGAGTGTACTTGCATTCCTGACTGATCATCGTAACTTGGAAGTCGGCCAACTTCCAGTAACAACACCGAAACAGATATGATAACATGTAAATAGCACGTGCAAAATAAAGTGATTTAGATAGCATGGTTCTTTTCAACAAAACCCCATGTCTATCTGTGTGAGTTGCATAGCATTTTCTCATATATAATGTATGTTTTCGGGCATGTTTTCCATTGGGTACATTAGTACTCAGCCCCTTGTATTATTTCTAAAATACGCAGGTTGAGCAGCAAGGATGGGCGAGCATGGGTGTAAACAGGTGAAGTGAAGAATTCTGAAAACTTATAGATCCTGAGATATGCATCATCATATGCATATCTCCGCCACGTTACACACACGCTGCTACACGCTTTGAAATATTCCCTTCCCATTTGAAATTGTCTAAATGTTTTGATTACTGTTTTATTAGCATTGACTCGAAGTATGTTTTTGATGAATTCATTTATCTTTTCTTATTATTCAAGTCTTCCGCTTATCTATTTAAATGTGTAAATGTTTGACAAAACCTGAAACATCAATGTAACGCGACCCCAAATTGGGAAGGTCAGTTGGGGGCATTACAAAACTGCAAAGGGCATCCTCTGTAGATCATGTCGGGTTTAGCCAACCGCGGACTAGGGATAATCATAAGTCGAACTATTAAGCTTCGCGGATAAACCCGAATAAAAAAAATGTATATATATCTTCCTGAATAACCCCGAATATATTTGGGGCAGGGAAGAAAAACATTCTCTTCTTTGATGTTTTGCAGGATAATCCATTATTAAAAGATCGAAATCAAGCGCTTCGGCTTCGCCGAACTTTGTTGAAGTTTGGACGAAAGCCGGGGGCTATTGTTATGACTCAAGAATGGCAAGCCCATTATTGAGATCCATCAAAGAAGAAGGCTTAAATCCACAAAGGAAATAATTCTCCAAGAGGCCCAGTTCGAACTGATCGAGCTGCCTCGGTTAGTCAGAGTCGAGCTCCTGAATGATTCGAGCTGATATTCCGAGCTTGAACTAGGATTATAAACGAAGTGTCAGCTAAGGCAGCTGAGCATCAACGGACGTGACTGTTCGAGCCAACTATTCGGTTGAAGTAGTACAACTCTTGGCGAAAAGCCATGTATTCATTTGGATCCCTATAAATATGATCCACATTTATTGTAAAAGATACATTGAATTCAAGCAATAAATATAACAATAAAAGCAAAATATTTTAGCTCTACTTTCTATCGAGCATTTATTTCAACTATTTTGTGTTCATTTGTTTACATCTA
>JAPKLW010006619.1:0-16958 GCA_026898455.1 Plectranthus barbatus
CAATGAACTAGACATGAGTTTATATAGGAGTAGGGTAAAGCTCTTGAATGGTAAGAATTGATGAAATTGGGCATTTCCTTCTTGAGTTGATGGTATTTAATGTTTTCCTTCTTTGCACAAAACTTCAAAAGGACTGGTTTTCTTGGTTGAAACTTCCCTTTTTGGGTCTTCAATACTTCCAAATTGATGTGTAACTTGAATCCCAAGCAATTATCGCCCAAAATATGTGAAAAATCCCAGAATTTTGCCAAAAAATTCCGTCTCGGTCGACGCGGCTTCTGTGTCGGTCGAAACAGAGACCATTTTCGCACCTTTTGACCCTTCTGCGCAGTCTCACGGTTTTGGCCATAGCTTTTGCTCCCGAACTTCGATTGACCCGATTCCAGTTGCATTGGAAAGCTAATTCAAAGATCTTTCTATTCCCATTCTCCATTAGCTCTAATTACATGTGTGGAAGAAGTCGTGACTGTTTCCTTGAACCTCAGCTGCTTTCGGTACGGGTTTCCATTGGATTTGGCCTAAAACCTGCAAAATCTTACCATGACAAGCATAATACCCTCCAAAAATATACTCATGCTCAATTTATTCAAGAAAACTAACTAAAATGCATAAAAGAAATAAGAAACAATGCGATAAGTGAGTAGAAATATGAGCTTATCAATCTCCCCAAACTTAAACACTTGATTGTCATCAATCAATCAAAAAGAATAAACTAAAAGCTCAAGTAATCGAGAAGTGCAATGTTGATGACACATGTTCACTTATTTTTAGCTGTATAATGTTGATGAAATGGTGTGCTTATTTTGTAGTTTATATTCAGTTTGGATGCCGACCAACTGGTCTGGTCCATTGACCCTGTAGAATTCAGACACCATGGACATTAGTCAATTGCAATAGTGCCACTTAGCATAGCTGCAACTTGGCACACAATTTGATTATGTCAGATCGAATCGGAGCTCTAGAGAAGAGGAAGATGAGGACATCTCCAAGAGCTTGAGGCACTTTGAGATGAGCATTGAGTGCCGGAAAAGTGTTTAAGTTTAAGACTGCTGCTTGGCAAGAAGAAGAGAAAACTAAGAGCTGTCTCAGGTAAAATGATGAATTACTTCTTACATTAACTGTTGATATATATTTTGTTGAAGATTGTTGCATGAATCTCAGGTAGAATTTTCATGTATCAAAGAGAATATGCAAAAATCCAAGCTTGTGTGAACCTTCATAGTTGATGTAACGCCCCGTATTTTTCCAACCCTTTATTTAATAATTTACGAAGCAAATGTCGCTACAACCTTTATATTATTAATATTATCAGGCGACTTCTCTACGATATCCGAATTATAGCCGCGAGGACGAATAGTAAAATTCGATAAATAAATTACGGATGACGATCGGAATAATTTATTTGACTCGGTAATATTTATTATCGCCGTAGCGACGCGATTGGGCCGAGTTAATTATTTAAGCCCAGCCTTTTTATTTAATTGGAGAATTGGGCTAAGAGGACTCTATTTATTTAATGTGTTGGGCCAAATTAAATAGGAGCCCACATGAGAATAAATAAAATAGCCCAACTAATTAATTTAGCAAGTCCATGTATATCTCCTTATTTAATTCATAATTATCGAGATAAATATCGAGATGAGAATTTTAGTCCGGAAAATATTTATATTATATCGATATTACCTCCGAGGCGAATTCTGGAATTTAATTCCATTAAATGGGATGCCCAATAATTTCGATGCTCATATATATATATATACACAATATGAAGATCGATTTTAATCGCGAGCCGATGGACATATGATCGAGTTGTTGGAATAATTAATTCCCTACTTATTGATTTTATTAGCCATATTATTATTATTCTAAAGATGAGAATTTAATTAAATATGGGAAGACCCATATTATTATTTTATGCCCAAATATTCATACGACGTCCGATTGAGACGATTCGAAATGTCAAGGCAAGAGTTCGAAGAAAGAAAAAATTGTCATATCATTTATTTAATTATCGGATGCAAGACCATAGGGAAATAATTTAATTAGTGATCATGGGTTATTCTATTTTAATTAGTCATGTAGAGAATGATTACACTACCACCTACATGGAATATTTACCTACAAGGGCAATTGGTGAAAAAGGGAATTTGAATCATTAGAGGGCAAACATGGAAAATATGGTTGTGATCATTACACACTATCAATCAAGGCATGCAAGATTAATATCACACTCCACCCTCTCATATCTCCCTCACCAAAATCGATCCCCTCCCCCATATTACTAACCAAATTCATTTTGTTGATTTTCCAAAAATCACATCACCATCTCACTCCATCTTCTCCAACATTTCCCTGCACCATTTCTCTCTCTAGACTCCATTAAAACTCCATTAAAACAGCCACAAGAACCTTCAATATCCAACCCTTTCCCAACCTATTTAGCCTCCATTTTTACAAAAAACTTATCTCCTTCACCTCCTCTACGCAATGACGTAAGAAGCCCTATGATCGGAACACATTGACCTCAAGCACGAAGTGGAATCAAGTTTCAAGTAGGAGAAACGAGATCCCCACGAAGAGAGGAGCACGGATATGCAAAGATCTAAGCTAGAAGACGTTGGAAGCAACTCGAAAATTTGAAAGAACTATTGTGGCGATTTTTCTCCCTTCAAGTAGATGATTTCTACACTCCCTATGACCTCCTTGTTATGATTATGTGATTGCATGTAGGATCAAGAGGTCACAAATAAAATTTTAAGGGAAATGGATTAGATGAGCATGCCTAGGCCTAAGCTTGATATATATTGCATATTGATGAGCATAGAACACATATATATGATTGCATGTTAGATCAAGCTTGAGAATCATGACCTTTCATGTTTAAAGTTGATATTCAAACTTAGATGGATCTGAAAATGATATATATGAAGCTTGGGGATGAGATAATGACATGCATGTTGATAAACCATGTGTTGATGAGATTTGAGAGCATGCCCTGTTTTGGACAGAGATTAAAATGAGTACGGCTGATTATTGGATGGTTGGATTGAGTTGATTTTAGAACTGTATAAACTAGAACAAGCTAGGAATCTGTGGCATTTGGAATTTCATGAATCGGAGTTGTAAAACTCGAGTTATAAACATTTTAATAATATGTGACAGATTCTGGCAGTTTAAATTACACGGCCTTAAAAACATATTTCTGAACTTTGGAAAAATCTGATTTTTATAATATGAACTCTAGACATGTTAATTAGTAATATGTATAAAAATCAAGTCATTTCACTTAGTGGATTAATTATTAAAAATTCGGGAATTTGACTCCTGAAATCTGAAATTGCTGAAACTTAATTAGGAAATTGCTTATGATAGATTTCACCGTTTTTAAATGAAAATTTGTTTTAACGAACCGTTACTTCGAGCACGTGCACTTTAAAACCTTGTTTTTATAAAGTTAAAATCAGCCTCATAAGATGTCTAGATCATTTTTGTTGTTATCTTGAAAATGAACTAGTTAACTAGGTAATAACTCATATTTTTGGACTTAGAATAATTTGTTTATATTTCCAGATTTCACTAAAATATTCTAAGGCCTAATGTATAATTGGTTCACTTAGTTAATTAAAAATAATTGCTTAGATTAATAATAAGTTGTTAACTAGATCACTAAATTCATTATCCGTAATTAATAACTAATATAGCATTTTGGTATGAACTTGTTAACTAGCTTAATAAATTGACTAAGTTAATGAATCTTGGTTAATAAGATAAAACTTAGAAGTCCTTGAATCTTGTTCTTTATAATTTTCGAATTGCATAATTTGTAATTGAGTAAATAATTGAATTAAGAGCTTAGATAATTATTTTAAGTCAAAGACATTGTAGTAATTTATTCGAACTTTAATTAGGTACTTTAATCTCCAAGAAGGAAGCATCAACTAGCGGTACTAAGTAATTGGATCCATCGAATCATTTGAGGTGGGCACCACTTTATCCTATCAAAATGATTTTGCCAAATGCTTTTACAAAATGATTCTTTTGTTTTAAAGGCATGTTACACCGCAAAATTGTTTTGGCACCGTATGATTATTATGATGATATGAATTGGTGGATGAATGATATATTTGGAGATGTGTTGGATCGGGGAAGTGGCTACCCCCGTGGTATTGTAAGCCTAATGCATTAGCCCGGATAGTATTAAGACTACCGGTTGGGTAAGGGTGATTAAACCTTACCGGGTAGATAGCGAGTGGCCACTCCTATCTTACCCCTTGTGATTATGTGATCATGTTATATATATGAAATGTCGATATGTTGGGAAAATGATTATGTGGTGCCTAATTGAGTGGGAGCTCCCAAGTGAGGAAAATGTTTTGTGCATATACATGAGGCTTTCAATAAAAACTTGTATTATGCATGAGTGTGTGGTGTTTTCATGATATATATATATATATGTATTTGTTTTCGGGACACCGTGACCACTGGGTACATTCGTGTACTTAGCCCCTATGTGCGTTTTCCCTGCATGTAGGTACCGATTGGTGAAGGTGAAGGTGACGTTATGAGGAGGGGATCGAAGGAGGAAACCGGATTGATTCTTAATTGTATTAATTGTTCGGTTTGTACTACATTTCGAATCCATTTTGCTTTTGATCATATCTTTTGAATGGCATGTATTGCACCCCCATGATTACTTGGATTTACGATCTAAACTTTCTCAATCTTATTTTGTATTAAGCTTTCAAATACTTGGATGATTGATTCGCATTTCCTTTAAATCTTGATATGATTCGAATTCTTGAAAGTTTGATTGATTCAATGCTAGTTCATGAAACCTCTTATTATTCATATGGTTCATTCTTGCCCAAGCATGCTAATCGTTCTTGTTCTCCTAGCATGATTTAATTTGTTGGTTATGGTATCGAAGCGACGAGCTATGTCTTCATACATAGTCTCATTTGTACTTGCATTCTAAATTGAAATATGCCCTTTTGCATTCTTTCAAGCATAACCTAAATTATTACCTCATTATGCTTGTAACCATTTAATTGATTCTAATCTCCGCTGCGAATAATTTATTTAAACCTCATTATCTTATTTCATTCTTGATCGATTCTTTACTTGCTTCCGCATGATTAAATATTTCTTTTTAAAACCACAACTTCCCTTAGCGTGCATTGTGTCGCACGTGGGACTGTCGCATAGGCCCGGTTTGGGGGCGCGACAGTTGAAAAGCAGAAGCTGAATCAAGAACATTAGAGGTAGCTAATTGCTTCATTATATTTAAACTTATATTTATCTTTGCTTAGAAACTACAATGCAATTTGAGCTAATGAATTGATGTTATTGCAGTAATAATCTAACTCATTTATGTCATATTGATATTTTACATTAGTTTAGGAGAAGGAAATGATAGGATAAATTCAAACTATATAAAACCTAGTAATATATGGAGCAAGCTAATGTTAGAAAAGAAGTTTTTATCGGTCTTTTGGTTTTATGTAGAACAAGTCTATTTTGTTATTAGTTAAATGTTATCTTTGTTTTAATTGTTACGGATTGTAATGTTGCATCATTGTTTTTCTTAACAAATTTCAGTTTACATTGATGAATGACGAAGATAGTTGCGAAATGGCAAAGAAAGTGATGGTGATAGTTGCTCGTGGTTTATTAGTATCTTCGATACTTTATTCATAAAAGTTTGGGAATTATTAGCTACTCTTTCGATTTATATTGATGAGTCCAGTGCTTTTTTTATGGATAACTAATAAAGTTTGTTGGATATAGTAAATTTTATGAATATTGAGCAGTTTAGTTTCTGAATATATTAATTAAAAGTTATTTGTTTGATTGCTTATTTTATTTATTCTCGTTCACTTTTATCTATTATATAAAATATGAATTTAATGAGTAAAATCATGATTTTTTTCTCCATGCATATAAGCTTTTCCTGACAGGAAATGAAGAATGTTTCAGTAATTATATTTGCACTACATAGTGCCAGCAAAAATAATTTAACTAATAGATTCATATGTGAAGTATAAGTATTTGTACTCGCAAAAGGTAGTGTTAGCAAAACTAATTTAACCCAACAGATTAGTATGTGAAGTAAAATTTCTTTATTCACAGTGAAAGATTGTAACTCTAAATTCTTTTTACCGTATCATAAATATGTCAGAATATGTTAATTATGTTGACACCACTACTGTTGTTATAAGACTCCATTCTATAGTGACACTTCTTTGGACAACAGTATGTAATAGTGTCAGCATATCAACATGTGTCATAATAGCTTTCATTTTGTAACATACAACCCTGTCAGGAAAGCCCTATTTTGTAGTAGTGAATCCTAACTATAGAAATTGAGGTTGAGAAGGATATATGAATTAATATTCATGTAGGGAGTGAAATCCACTGAATAAACTAGTCTAGAGGGATATTTATAGTGTTTATTTGGGCTTTAGAAGGCTCAATTCTATTGGAGATAGGATTAGATTTGATGCATATATATCTCTCCATGTCCTATAATGAATATATCATTAATCTTGTGTCTTCAGGGCTTCTAGTATGATATATCTCTTCAATTTTGACCAAATCTCGCCCAAGATTCGTGAAAACCTTCCAGAAACTCGCTAAAATTGTCCGCGTCGGTCGACGCGCGTGTTTCCACCCGTCAGTCGAAGTTGATCTGCACGGTGTCACGGTTTTGGCCATAACTTTTCCACTCCCGAACTCCGATTGACCTGATTCCAGTTGCGTTGGAAAGCTAACTCGAAGCGCTATCCATTTCCATGGTCTAATAGCCTGAATTCCTTGAGTGGAGAAATCCTTCACTGCTACTCTTGCACGTCACTGCTTTCGGAATGGATTTTTTATGAATTCATCCTAAAACATGCAAAAATACACCACTACAAGCGCAATACCCTCCTAGAGTGACTCATGCATAAAATATATAGATAAGCTCAATAAAACTACATAAAATAGTAGAAAATAATATAGATAAGTGAGTGAGATAATGAGCTTATCAAACCCCGCAAACTTGAACGTTTGATTATCCTCAATCAATAGGCAAGAAAGAAATCAAAAGATCATGCGATTAAAGTGCAATGCCTCACAAGATTCATCACAGTCAAGGGTCAAAAATCCACTACACACAAGCAATTTGGAAGAGACAGAAAATCCATCAATTGTGGAAGAACTCACGGGAAGTGTATCACTCAACTCTCAAGTGTTTAAGGTATAGATGAAAGCACTCAATAACATGTATGAAGAAATTTCTACCATAGGCTTGCAAATTTTCGAATATCTCCACTGCTATAATGTGTACACAAGTCTAGAATCAAAAAAGACTTTCAAAAGGTTGTAATGTAGGCTTTTGTGAAAGGTAGGAAAATTTTGGCCAAGTGACTAAATTAAATTAAGTGTGCACCCTCAACTAATCCAAACCACCATCTAACTTTATTCACCCTTCTCCTCAAATATATCAACTACACACAATTTTTTTTTCTAACTCATATGAATCTCTTATGCTCTTTTAATAATGATATATATATATATATATATATATATATATTCTTTTCCAGATAGCTTATGAGAATTCTAATTATATTCTTTGAGCTTATTTCTCATACATCTTTCCAACCACTAATTTGATATTTTCTTATCTCTCCTTCACAATCAATCCACCTCATATACCGCAACTCAAGACATGAGGGAACCCAATACTTTTTCTTAATCTCATAGACAAGGAAAGAAAAATTTTGTACAGGCTCAAAAGTGGCTAACTAGGGAAAATTTAATGTGAAGGGACAGTGTTTAGGGAATTGGGCTATCAAAGATGGCCTAAGATCATTTCCTAAACTTGTGCACACTATGCAGTCTCAACACAAAAAATAGGCAAGTTCTAGAGAAATAAAAACACACATGTGAATCTCACATCAAACGAAATAAGACTCAAAATCTCTCACAAGGGCTTAAATTTTCTTCCATAGTTAATTTCAAATCAGCTCAATCAGCATGCAAGTATAAGTGCCAACTCAATCCTATCATGCGGTTTTCCACATTCATAGACATCTAACCACAATCACAATCAATTAAAACTCAACCCTCAATCAATTCTAATCTCATAACCTCATTCGGGTTATATCAAAACTCTAAATTTTTCCCCACAAAATAGAATAAAAAGAAAAATTAAAGATGGAAAGTAGAATAAATAAAAGATAGAACATTCCATCTCTTGTCCACATCCCCCCAAACTTATTTCCAACTCGAAGAGTGGAATGAGTTTGAAAATCAAACAAAACAGGGAACGATACTTGGTAGTTGATCTCAGACATCAACTTTTTATCCCCCCGGCGTCTTCGAACATTGTGCGACGTGAAATAATTGCTGCTGGCACTTCATGTCGATCGACACAGGGCGGCATCGATCGACGTGAAGCCTTCTTGTCGATCCTCGTTGTGGATCAAAGTGTATTCCGTCGGCTGCTCTGTGTCGATCGACGCTAGGCTGCGTCGATCGACGCAGAGTTGTACTCCAATTTTTTTTATGCACTACCTGCAAAAGATAAAAGAAAATTTTAGTTTTAAAAGAAAGAAAAAAGAAAAAAATTTAAAAAAGTGAAAATAGCGACTCGGCGTAGATCGACGTGGGTCTGCGTCTATCGACGCGAGAAACATGTCTGTGTCAATCGACATAATCCTGCATCGATCGACACAGTTACCTAATACAGAAAATTCAAACTACGAAAATAAAACTAAAAATACAACTCAATCCAAATACCAAAATAGAATTAGTAATAGGCGCTAAATCTATCTATTCCCTGGCAACGACGTCATTTTGATCACTGATATTTCTACCAGATTAATTGCAAATATAGTGGTCAAATAAATTTATAAACTCGAATGTCGAACCCACAGAGAAAAGATATGTGAAATAGTCATATGTACTAAAACACAGTTTTGGATATTAATTGTTTGAGTAATTCAAAATCAGGTTTGGTTTATTAAACTAGGCAGATAAAATAAAATTTTAAATATAAATCAAATAAAGCAAAACACAAATCCTAGGGCAGAAATCTTATTATGGATGACATGCAGAACCAATTAAATTAACAGGTGGGATACTGCAATAATGATATATTTCCTTGGTCGGACAAATATAACCTAGATTACTAATTAGTGACTATCTCCTTTCGGTCTCAAGAACAATAAATTAGTCAATCTCATAAGTAAATCAGTTCAATTCCTACAGTCTAATACATCTCAATTGGACAGTATAGAGTATATCATGCATTCCTAATCTCACTATCAATATTTATCTTTCGGTCCTTCTATCAATAGCTAGACATCTAAATTAATTGTCACCTCTCGGTCCTTAAATTAATCTAGAATTATAAAATAA
This sequence comes from Plectranthus barbatus, assembly GCA_026898455.1. Taxonomy (NCBI): domain Eukaryota; kingdom Viridiplantae; phylum Streptophyta; class Magnoliopsida; order Lamiales; family Lamiaceae; genus Plectranthus; species Plectranthus barbatus. Next base: position 9,403 of record JAPKLW010006619.1, read on the forward strand.
ACACATGAATCATGAACCTAATTAATTAATCCTAAACATGCACCCAAAATAATATTCAAACTCTAGAAATAAAAGACATGATTAAACGGAAATAAACGTGCATTAAAAATAAAAACATAAATTCAAAGGTGCATAAAATAAAATAAAATCCTAACTATAGAAATTGAGGTTGAGAAGGATATATGAATTAATATTCATGTAGGGAGTGAAATCTTCCGAATAAACTAGTCTAGAGGGGTATTTATAGTGTTTATTTGGGCTTTAGAATGCTGAATTCTATTGGAGATAGGATTAGATTTGATGCATATATATCTCTCCATGTCCTATAATGAATATATCATTAATCTTGAGTCTTCAGGGCTTCTAGTATGATATATCTCTTCAATTTTGACCAAATCTCGCCCAAGATTTGTGAAAACCTTCCAGAAACTCGCCAAAATTGTCTGCGTCGATTGACGCGGGTCTGCGTCGATCGACGTGCGTGTTTCTACCTATTGGTTGAAGTCGATCTGCACAGTCTCACGGTTTTGGCCTTAACTTTTCCACTCCCGAACTTTGATTGACCCGATTCCAGTTGCATTGGAAAGCTAACTTGAAGCTCTATCCATTTCCATGCTCTAATGGCCCGAATTCCTTGTGTGGAGAAATACTTCACTGCTACTCTTGAACGTCACTTCTTTCGGAATGGATTTTTGGTGAATTCATCCTAAAACCTGCAAAAATACACCACTACAAGCGCAATACCCTTCTAGAGTGACTCATTCATAAAATATATAGATAAAATTAGTAAAACTACATAAAATAGTAGAAAATAATATAGATAAGTGAGTGAAATAATGAACTTATCACTAATCAGCTAAGATTTTTAGAACAGATGCGAATTCACTCATCAACCTAGTCGGATCAATCAGTTCATATTTGGAAGTATTTGAGCCTGATTGACCATTGACATAATCTATTTCATGAATCACATCTTTCTGATCTCTCATAGTCTTGCGCACTAAAGTAGCTTCATAAAAAATAACATTGCATGTTATTTCCACAAGTTTGGTGGTCTAATTATGTACTTTATACCCTTTGTGAGATGGATGTCCATATCCTAGGAACACTCCTTCATCAGCTTTGGGAGAGAAAGTACTTAACTTTGACTTCCCATTGTTATGGATATAACGTGTGTGAACCAAAAGCACGTAGATGAGCTAAAGAAGGCTTACAACCATGATATATTTCATAGGGAGTCTTGTTTAATATGAAATTCAAGCCACTTTGGTTCTGCGTATAGCAAGCATTCATCACGGCTTCTCCCCAATATCTTTGTCCTAAATTTGTATCGATAGCATTGTTCGCACGACCTCCTTTAGAGTCATGTTCCTCCGTTCTACCAAGCTATTTTGTTGAGGAGTTCTTGCAGTGGACCTTTCGTGTCCTATCCAGCATCGACGTAGAAATCCATTATTGCTCCGTTATAAAATTTGGTACCATTATCGGACCTTATTCATTTCACCGTAAGCTCTTTTTCATTTTGTACTCAAAGTATTAACTCCGATAGGACTATCTTGACTTCATCTTTGCTCTTCAAGAGTCTCACTCACGTATGCCTGGAAAAGTCATCAATAACAACTAATGTATATCGTTTGTTACCTATAGTGGGTGGAGTTACAAGGCCCAATAGATCCATGTGCAGCAGCTCAAGGATTTTGTTTGATGTGGTCTTTTCTGGATAAGACTTGAAAGACATCTTTGCTTGTTTCCCTTGTTGACAAGCTCTGCAAACTCCTTCCTTCTTGAAGGTTTCTTTGGGCAATCCTGTGACAATGTTATTTTTGGCTATGTAGTTGATAGTTTTGAAGTTTAAGTACATTAGCCTTTTGTGTCATAACCAGTTGATTTCTTCTTTGTTGAACGCGATGAAGCATGAAGCTTGTTGACCACTCTCCCAATCTACAATATAGAGTCCACCCTTTCTGAATCCTTTAAGCTTTATATCTCCAGTGGTTTTGTCAGCAATCTCGCAATCTGTATCAAAGAAGGAAACAATATATCCATTTTCACTTAGTTGGTTGATGCTCAGTAGATTGTGCGTTAGGTTGTCGACGAGGGCCACATTAATGATGTGCATTCCATTTTGCTCAATGCACCCTCTTCCGATTACTCTAGCCTTTGAATTGTCACCAAATGAGACTGAAGGTCCTCTAATCTTCAGAAGATCGGTGAATATGTCTTCATCTCCCGTCATGTGACCTGAGCATCCGGTGTCTAGATACACTCTTTTAACTTCTTCATTGTCTTTCTTGTTGAGAAATGTTCCTGCAAATGAAGAAATTAATTTTTAGTTACCCGATCAACTGTGGGTCCTGCTGGATTAGTTTCCTGGATCATTCCCTTGGGAATCCAGACTTTCGTGATTTTGACAACTTTACTACCTTTCCCTTCCCATTGGAGTAATGCATCGAATTTGAATGGAAATGTGTAGTAGTGTGCTAAGCCTTCATAGTCCTTTGAAAACAATATGATTTTAAACTCTGGCCTCAAGTAGGTATTCTTTCTACTTGGAGTGTATACTGGCTTCCTTGCAATCTCAGCAGATTGCTTAGCATTGCTAGGATATATATATGAACCTTCCTAGCAGATGGAACTGTCTACTGCCTGGGTTTCATATATTAACTTTGCTGACTTCCTCTCAGCAGATGTACCTTTACTTAGTCTCTACTGATTGAGCAGCTGGGGATTGTTAGTCTGCAAGCACTTTAGTTGAGCAATCATTGCTGATTTAGCATATTTCCCTTTGTCTTGCCTAGTTGTCTATTGAACCTTCCCGGTTACTGGAATAAAAATTATTTTCTTTGATCGAGCCGATTCAGCGTTGCTAAATTCTCCTTTTTCAAATCTGATTCCAGCATGGATATTCGTATTTCTTTGAAAACTCAAAATTTCATCTTAATCTCTCGTGCTTTTTAAAATTTACATTGACATGAATTTTTCACAGATTTTTTGTTTTTCAAAGTCCCATTCTCCCTTTTTAAACTATCAAAATTTTTACTAAGTGAGGAGAATTCAATTTTGAGTTTTAAAAAATCCTCGTTTGCTGATCTATATTGTTTAATCTAATTGGTTAAGGTAGAAAGCTGAGATTTCAACGAGGAGTTTTCATGTATCAAAGCATCTTTTAAAGCATGAAACTTTGAAAATTCTTTCAGAAGGTGTTCTACAGTTATATCTCCTGATTCTTAGAAATTTGAATCAGCAGTATCATGCAAGTTATCTACATAATAGAGTTTGTTACCTGGTTTCTTGTTGCAACAAGAGCTGATTCCGTTATTTGCTCTTCATTATCGTCAGCATCTTCATTGATGCGGGCCATAAATACCATGAGGACATCCTCTTCGTCTTCATACGAGTATCCTTCGTCGTCATAGTTTGGGATGTCTGGTATTTCGTTCCTGGTTAGTAGAGCTTTAGAAACGGTCTTTGACGTGCGCTTTTCTAACAGCTTTCTTAATCTCTCCCTTTTATCAGGATCCACTCGAGGACACTCGAACTTTAAATGATCTGGAGATTTGCACTCATAGCATGTTCTCGGTATCCTCATTGTTGTCCCGCCATCTGCTGGTTAGCTTTGTTGAGATTCTTCCTTCTTCCTTTTAGCCTTCAGCAGCAGCTTCTGAAGTTTGTTCATCTACTCTTCTAGCTCGCTGACTGAGCATTCCTTCTCTTTGACTTGAGATCCACTGGCTGATGTGATCTCCTTCACTGGGTTAGGCTGAGCTAGGCGATCTGAGTGGAATAGCAAGATATCAGTCTAACCCTTGACAGACACATTAGACCGCGGTAAAGCACATACTCAAATACTTGAAAAGGACTAGAGACTATTGTCTCGTCTATCAGTGTGAGGAGTTGTGCCCTGTGGGTTATACAGATTCGGATTTCCAAGCAGACCGAGATGAAAAGAAGTCCACCTCTGGCTATGTGTTTACATTGGGAGGTGGGGCCATATCATAGAGGAGTGCAAAGCAAAAGTGCATTGCTGACTCCACCATGGAAGCAGAATATGTGGCAGCTTTTGAAGCTTCGAAAGAAGCAGTATGGTTTTGAAACTTCCTTCTGGAGTTGGACGTGATTCCTAAGCTGCACAAGACTATCACGGCGTATTGTGATAATTCGGGAGCTGTGACTAATTCAAAGGAACCACGAACTCACAGAGCAACAAAACACATTGAGAGGAAGTACCATATTATACGAGAGATCGTAGCAAGGGGTGATGTGCTGGTAGAGAAGATTGATACAAAGAATAATCTAGCGGATCCATTCACAAAAGCTCTGCCTCAGAAGGTCTACGAGATGCATGTACGTAACCTTGGGCTGAGGGCAAAGCCAGCTACGTAGAATGTTTGATGTAATAGCTAGATTAGTTTAGACGCGTTATACTCTGGAAAGCACCTGTATAATTCTTTGAGTATAAGTGGGAGATTGATGGATTAATATACTAAAAGCATTATGATTGGTATATTATGTACAAGGTCGATTGGTTAATATACTGGGAATCATAAATGTTGTATGTTTATCTCCTGTCTGAATTAACAAACATGTGTCACAAACGCTCTTATCCTCTTATCTCTTCGATAAGGAGATCATACGGTGTGTAGTAGATCACGGAAGATCATATGGATCGTTTGACCTAGCGAGATATAAATAGTTATCACATCTGAGACAGTTCCAGGATAAACTGTCGGTGTAGGCTGCAGCATACGCAGTAATAACCATCTTGTCTTGGATGGCTTGGTATGCTGGTGTGGGGCACACATTGATAAGGACCTAAGTTGAGATCGATTCTTTTATCTGACATTAAAAGAATCTAGATCTCTATGGCTTGATGAGATCCTAAGCCTAAATGAAGGTACAGAAATATACGCAGATTGTGTATCACTTTGAGTTACAGTGAGAGGCTCTAGTTGAGCTTGTATCTCTGTATCTTGGGTGATAGCAGTTTGTGTATGATTTTCTGGTACTGGAACTGGGTAACCACATCCAGTATAGGATGGTAACATTCTCTGAGCAACTCAAAAGGTTCGTTATGCTAAAGTCTTGCAGGCTGATTAAGTTCAAGCATAAGTGAAAAGGTTTGAGTGGGTTGACTCGAGAATATAAGATGTTAATTAATTAAATGGCTTTTCAAAGCTTAAATTAATTAACAAATATCTGTAACCTTAAATGTGGGGATATACCGAGTCCATGCAACCCGTACCTCAAAACGTGGTAGCAAATAGGTAGGACAGTATTGATTCTCTGGTGGAATGAATCAATATTAATTAATTAATTATATTTTGGGTTGAATATGAGAATTAATTGATTGATAGGCCTTATTTGCTATTTGCATTCTGGTCCCTGGTCTGGCCCATGAAAACTTAGGCCCAATAGAAGTCCAGAATTTCCTATAAATAGGCCTCAGGTTCTCAGATCACAACACGCAATATCACACCACAAGATCATAAGTTGCAACACAGCAAACCAGTATTAAGGAGCTGTGTATGATCGACCAGATCTGAGAAACGAGGAGGAAATTCTGCTTCTCAACCAGCAAAGGAATCCGAAGGGAATCTTCACCAGATATTCGGATTAGAGTTGGGATACAGATCAGAAGATCAGATCAGGAGGATCGTGTTCTTTCTTCTATCCCTCTTTGTTTTCGAAAATTATTATTTAATTTTCAAATATTTAATTCCTCAATCTATTAGGAATAAATCTTGGTGCGCGGGAAAAAGGATTGAGGATCAAATCTCTACGCGCTCGTTCTTCAGGTTTCTACAATCCAGGTATTCCGTAAAACCCTCTTATGCATATTCAATAGTAGCACGCTAGAAAATCATAGGCATAGAAATTTATTTTTGATATTCCAGTTAACGATCTCGGCTAATAGATTAAGTGATTCAGTTCACAAATTCCTTCAAGAATTTGGCAGAGTGTCGGCTTAGCTTTTCACGTGATTCAAGTATTTCCTTCATTCAAAATGTTGAACTATTTATAGACAGCCTTGGTCGACACTTTGAATTCTGTCCATTAGACACATAATTCGAGTCATTAGAGATATGGATTGGTCCATCCAATCACAACCATTATTCATAGGTTTGCTCTGCTCTGAAAAGTTGTACTTGCTTGTACTTTCTACCTGCTCTTGTTAGACTAAGTTTTAGTTTGAGGAATCCAAGATGAGACATCCTCGTACCGACTTTTACTTAGCATTCAATCCCCTTTAAGTCTGATTTTGAACCATTGTATTTCACGTGCTTTGAACCTCTATACTGACATTCCAAAGTCAGTATAGGCCTTCTCCATACTGACATTCCAAAGTCGGTATAGCCTTCGCCATACTTGGTGAAGCTCAGTTTCAGTATACTAAAACTTAGTTTCCAGAAAAATAAGTTTCTAGCACGAACACTTGTCTTCATACTTCAAGCAATATTTTCTTGAATGTCTTCATCGGAAAGTAAGTTTATGATCCTTTTCTTGCTCGGTCTTCAGCACCTAAGTTCTATTACAACTCGAACAATCTTATACAAGGATTACATTATAGAACTCTAGAAACTTAGTGCTAAAGTAAGTTTTGATATACATATCAAAATAGCAAATTAAGGAGGGAACTAAAATTTAGTTCCTAACAATTATCTTTGCATACTATAAAAAATGTTATATTTGTTATATAAGTTGGTCCTACATTACTTGATTATTAATTAAATTCTTTTGTTATATTATATAAATGTATATTATTATATTATATAATGCATGTTAGTTAGGTATATAATGCATGTTTGTTAGGTATATAATGAATGTTTGTTAGGTATATAATGAATGTTGATGTCAAAATAATTTGGTCCACGAAGTATCGATACGATTTAAAAATGAAGTCCACATGCTCAGCATTCGAATATTCATTACAACAATGATTTGAAATAATTGATACACAAATAAGATGTCTTTGTTTGAATTTATACGATAAAAATCTTTGACAAAATTAATAATACATATATTTCAATCTTGAAGATTAGAGAATTTTCCTTATTTATAATTTTCCATATCAATTAAGATATTTTCCATATAAAATATAATTTTAAAATCTAATATTTACTTCATATAGTATTATTGCTTTCTTTCTCTTAACATTATAAATAATCATAACTCCCTAAATTAAATTATTTTTTTATCAAATTAAAGATGGTTTTATTATTTTTAAATTAAATTACTATTGCACATATTTTGGTGGAAGTAAACTATACTTAATGACAATTAGTAATCTTATGCACAAATCAAATAACATTGAACTACTTCTCATAAAATTCATAAAAAAATTATATAATAAATAGATTGGTGTAATATAATGCATGTATTTTTCTCTAAAATGCAAGATAACTTTGAAAAAATGAAAGCAAATAAATTATTAAATATTGTCTTACAATGAATATGTTGATGTACTATAATGCATGTATTTTTCTCTAAAATGCAAGATAACTTCAAAAAAATGAAGATGAATAAAATGAAGAAATATTGTCGTATAATGCAGATGT
>JAPKLW010006621.1:0-16950 GCA_026898455.1 Plectranthus barbatus
TTTTTTGTCAAGAAACTGAATCGCAGTCGTTCGAAGTCGTCTCTCTAGCCAAGCCGCCGGCCGTCGAGCTCCTCCGCCCGTCCAGCACCGTCGCCGTCGCCGTCGCCATGGCAGATGGTTTTGAGGTTATTAACTAAATTTGAATATTTGTTTTATATATGTAGTTAAATTCGTAGAATATGTGTGTTGTTAATTTGTTTAATTGTGTTTATTTTTGGATTTATATTGTTGATAAATGTTGAATTATTTAAGATATTTTTGATGGAAATTGTTTGTGGTTTATTAGGTATATATTGATTTATATTTGTGGTTTATTCGTGTAAATGTTGGATTTATATTTGTTGTTTATTCGTGAATTATTCGTGAAAATGTTGGATTTATTCGTGGATTTATTTATTGAATTATTCGTGTAAATGTTGGATTTATATTTGTTGTTTATTTCAAGAAATTGTGTTGTATTTTGATTTTGTGGTTAGTTGGAATTTTTATAGTTTTTATGGTTAATTTATCATATTTTAATTGTGATGGTATTATATGTGCAGATTGAATGGATTAGACGTGACTTACATGGTGCATCTAGTAAAATTAACTTATGCACTAAAGTTTCGGTATTAGATCACATAGATGTAACATTACGGTCTGTAGGAGGGGGGCAGTTAGTAGAACAGTTTAAGAATGGACCTTTTGGGAAATTATTAAATTGGAAAAAGCAGGGTCCAAGTGCATCTCAAGCACTTTTAGAATTATTCAGTTACCAAATTAGATCTCCCAACCCACATGAGTTATGGTTTTTAATTGGTCGTCAGCCTATTAGATTCTCGGTGACGGAGTTTGCTCTAGTGACTGGTTTTATGTTTGGATCTAGTAGTTTTGATGTTGCTGGACAGTATGACCCATCTAGTACTACAGTGTATGTACAGTTTTGTGGTGGTAGGTCTATTAGTGCGAGGGATTTGTTAGGCCTATTCAAGGATACGAAAGTAGATAAAACTAGACATGACTTGTACTTAAAGGTGGCTAATCTTCTAGCATTATGGTACTTCGTACTTGGGTATTCGGAGAAGCGCAAGATAGAGCCCTGGATGTATGAATTACTTGATAGGTGGGATATTTGGTGTGGATTTCCATGGGGTGCATACGCGTATCAGTCTTTACTTCATTATATCGCGTATGTTCCCACCACAGTTGCTGAACTTGGTCAAAGCTTTCATCTCGGTGGACCGATCTGGGCTTTGCAGGTAAATTATTTTTAACTTTTATTGCATCATTGTTGCGAGATAATTTTAATTAACTAGGACATTTAATTGTGTAGGTGTGGTCTTACGAGGCTATTCCGAAGCTGGCAGCTGAATGTTGTACAGTCAATACGCCGATCGTCTTTCCAAGATTTTTGAATTTGAAGTTTAGCAGGCCAGAGGTTAAGAATTGGAGTACTTTTTTTGCTGATCCGAATGTAAGTAATTTCGATAAATATTTTTAGATTTTTAAATATATTTACTTACAATTGCGTTTCTTATTGCAGCTGTCATCCTTGCCTTTTTTATATCTTACTGCTGACGAGGAGCGCACTGCATATTATTTGTCTAGTCAGCAAGAGAATCCCATTGGCGTTGCATTTCACATGCCTGAGAATCCAGTACGCCCAACCAGAAGACGAGATGACGGTCTCCCTGTTCTGTTTCGTCGAGCAACCCATGCAGGAGGAAGTGGAGATGGTGATGATGGGCGACATGATGATGAGGGGCCTCATGCTGATTTTGGGTCTACTGCTGGTCATGAGGATGTAGGGCATGACGATGATGATGATCAGGGGCAAAATTTGGGTGGAGGGCCTCATGAGGGAGGACATGAGGAGCCACATGACTCCAGAGGATCTCGTAGGCGCAGTCGTTCGACCCGACATGGTTCTTCATCCAGTGGGTCCTCTGGTGATTATAGGAGATTTCGTGGATCACGGAGATTGTTTGCGATGATCCGAGATGCTGTTACTGCTGCGGTGAATGCTGCAGTTCCCGCTGCGGTTGATCGTGCATTCCGTACCTATGGATGTAGACGAGATGATGTTGGCGAGTCTAGCCAGAGTAGGAGCCGGAGACGTGAGATGGAGAGGGTGCCGGATCAGGTTCCGGAGCAGGACTTTGGTTTATTCGTCGACAAACACTTAATTTTATTCAATACAACAAACGAGATGATGTTATTCATTACAAACAAAGTCGAAATACACTAATTATTCATAGTTCGATCTGGACATGTGCGTTTAGTGTGTGTTTCAGATCTGCATATACTGCATTTTTTCTTTGCGCGTTGCCTACTACTTGAAGATTGACCAATATCGGCACCCGATGGGCGTCTACGAGATCTAGGTCGTCCAGCTTGACGAGATATAATTGGAGGCAGGACACACAACGAACTTGCTTTGGCAGAAACATCCCATTCGTCTTGCGGTGGCAATGACTGCACGACTCCACCGTATATTTCTCGCCAAGTTGATGTCTTATAGTAATGACTTACATAGTCGTACGGGTTCAACCCAACATGACTGTCACAATTATGATTAAGTTAATAATATATTTTAAAATGAAAATTAACTTAACTACGTTTACCTAATTGCAGCAACGGCATGCGAGCACGGGATGAGGTCCAGTTGCAACTCACGACAATCGCATGTGGATAACTCCAGATCAACCCTCCAAGTTCTTGCTCCTTCATTCACCTTCATTTTCATTGCTGATATGGGTACAACTGAATATGAATGCGAGAGTTCTACTAACGGTGTTAATTTTGCAACAGCTTCCTCCGTCAAGATATCCTCGCGCGCAGATGCCTTAGCTCTTTTTTCATCAAACCATTTTTCAAGAATACCTCTGTACGTGTCAATAATAGAGCAGATCGGCAACCGTCGGGCATCCAGTAAGCGAGCATTGAAAACCTCAGCTGCATTTGATGTCAAGAAACTATATCGACGTACAGGACATTGCGACCTAGCCCATCGATCTGGTCCTACATCCAATAGTTTCTGAAAGGCTGCTGGTTTCTTCTGATTGATTCTATCCATCGCTTGTTGATATGCCACCGATCGGTAAGCGTAAGCAGCACGTTGGTACAACGCAGCAATGTCCTGACCGTACCCTGTCATTTTATTTAGAAGATGGTAAAAACATAAGCCGTGTGGCACACCAGGATACACTTCACTGATCGCATTGGAGATGCTAATGTGTTGGTCGGATACAAGCAGCATTTGATCTGTGCATCCAAAAGAAATCCGTAATCGAGACATGAACCACTTCCAACACTCATCATTCTCGATGCTGCCGACACCAATTGCAAGTGGAAAGACATTTTCGTTACCATCTTTTGTGATAGCAACAAATAAGACGCCTTTGTTTCGACCCTTCAAATGAGTGGCGTCAACAACGATAACCGGTCTTAATAACCCGTTCTGAAACGCCGTCCGTGAAACACCTAGAGCAACAAAACAATGACGAAATCTTCCATCGGAATCAATCTCCAAATCTGTTAAAGTACCTGGATTGTATTGTCTTAACACCTCCAGATATTTGGGCAGGATAGAAAAAGAATCTTCTATACCACCATAGATCAAGGAAATTGCTGCATTTCGAGCTTTTAGTGCAACACCATAGCTAGTACGGATCCCAAATGATGCCTGCAACTCCGTCATAATTTCACGGGGTTTTATAATTGATCCTTGCCGACGCATCTTTCGTGCAAAATACGTGGCAACAGCTTTGGTGCGGACATTCCGGGATCTTATGCCTGCAAGATTGTTAACGCAATCATGATTACGATGGAACTTGCGTATGATCCAGCAACTACCTCTGCATGATGCCCGTATGAAGAACGAACAAGAGGCACTTCGTTTGCAAGTGTACTCAACGCGAGTACTAGATGAGCGCACCACTTTAAATTCAACACGTTGCTCCATATGCAAAAGAGATACGGCAATTAGAAGATCGTCCTTCGTATAGAAGATAGAGCCCAATGAAAGTTCCCGATCTAGTATGGCTGCAACATCTCGTACCACTGGTGACTGTGATGAATCCAACGATATAATTGGAACTAGCCAATTATTTAGATCGCCTTCAACGTGACATGAATCCGGGAGAGGATGGGTTGGCATAAGATTGGATATAAACGCACTCATTCCACCAACTGATCGGATCCATGCAGAAAACTCAGCCACTGTAAAATTCTTTAATGCATCAGAATTGATGAAATCTTCATCATCACTAGACTCCTCCTCGGATTCCTCGTCCTCCTCTTCATCATTAGAGTCAACGATATGACCCTCACTTGTTGAGTGGTGACCTGTATTTTCATTCTCCTCCTCCTCCTCGTATGGATGCTCATATTCTTCATGGGGGGGCTCATCGTTTAAATTGGGTATTTGGGAGCTCCGACTACCACCTTCTGAAGACGTACCAAAAATCAATGAGTCCCCAAATCTTTGTAGATCTTCCAGACCTGGACTAAAATGCTGGTAAATTGGTGGACTGCTTGATGATAAGAACGGCCTGTATGGGGATGGCTCACGATGTGAAGTCCCAACACCGGTACTCGCCGTATAATTCATAACAATATAAACATGCGGCTCCGAATAAAGAGCAATCAATCGTTGAAGCTCTAGATCCGTCACCAACAACGATTTCATAAATCTGCCACTTCGGGATTGGGCAGTGTAATAAATATTATACTCACCGAGTATGGCTTCCGCATCAAAAATAAGTTGAATGTTGCTTCTTAATGCGGCTATGGAAATGTTGGCGACTGGTATATAAACCAGTCGTTCTTGTCCGCCAATGTAGTTGCACGAGTCATCCCATTGCCCATTGTAGTGAAGAATTACGCTGCACCAATTCTCCATTTTGAGAAACAAAATAATTTATTTTGATGAAGATAGACGTAGACTGAAAGTGAAAGTGAAACAAAAGATGTAGTGCGAAGAAATGTTTATGCCACCACAAACTTCACTTCAATTATATAAGTAATACAGAGTGTCGGCAAATAGTTGAAGGAAATAAAATTCATCAAATAAAAAAAAATTGATCTCTGCAAAATTTTCAAAAATATCATGTACGATTCATTACTCTTCACATAATATTTCCAACAACCTATATAATAGGTATGCAGTGTGCATGGACTCATCATATCAATATGTTTGAACACTTTATTGCATTACTATGCAATAGCAAAATAAGTAAAATATTCTCGTGCAAAATCAACTCAAAAGTATACAAAATATATTTTTATAAATTAAATAGGAAGAATTAGATTTTTAAAATTTAAATATATATTTAAAAAATGAAAAAAAAAAACATGAGTTAGACCGGGTCGCCACCGATCCCACTCGGTGGCACTCGGGTCTCACTCGGTAGGACCGACAAAATATATAAATATAAATTAAAAAAAATTGAGTGCGACCGAGTCGCAACCGTTCCCACTCGGTCGCACTCGGTTCGCACTCGTGTGGGACCCACACATTTTCGAATTAAAATATTAATTGAGTGCGACCGAGTCGCCACCGTTCCCACTCGGTCGCACTCGGTTCGCAATCGTGTGGGACCCACCATTTTTCGAATTAAATTATTAATTGAGTGCGACCGAGTCGCAACCGTTCCCACTCGGTCGCACTCGGTTCGCACTCCAGTGGACCCCAAAACATTTTAATCGAATTTTGCTCTTAAAAAAAAAACACGAGTGAGACTTGGCTATTCCATTTTAATTTTTTTAAAACCCGATAGCTACCCTAATTATTTCTTTTTGTGAGTAAATAAATAGATTTTGGTTCTAACATCTATAAAATTAGTTAACAACAAATTTTAACTAAAAGATTAGACATAAAAGTCAGAATAATTGCAATCAAATGATTTGTAAACTAATTCCAACGCTAAAAATTGTACTTTTGACTAAAATTGCAATGAGTTAATAAAAGTGGCTAAAATTGAAATGTGTTATAAGAAAATGGCTATTTCAGATAATTTAGACTTCAATATATTTCTTTATTAAAATAAAAACAATAGTAGTATGTTGTGAGTCCTGCTATCATTACATATTGCTTTCAAAGTTTTTGCGATTCTATTTTCATTCGCAACATAGAAAATTAACGAAATACAAAAAAAAAATTGAAATTTTTCGATAGTGCTTCCAACCTGGTTCAGTTTAATTTTATTTATTTGCTGACTTATAAAATCTTAATAAAATAGAATATTTAAATTATTTCATAAATTCAAGAATCATATATTTTTTTTTTACCAATTTAATAATACAGGTATATAAATTTGTAAAAAAGTGGGGCAACATTGTAAATATGGTCATTCTTTGAATGCAAATATAAAAGTGGTTATTTAAGGTTTTAGTACAGTAAAATAAGTTATTTAAGGTTTTGACTCTAAATTAAATATAAAAAGAAAACTCAAATAACAATGATGTTCTTCTAATGAAGTGATAAAAATGTGATATTGTTGGAAATTTTATTATTTTTTATTATATATATATATATATATATAAATAAATAAAATAAAATAGTGGTACACTATTTATGTACCTATCTAATAACTTTTGAGTTTTCTCATTCTCACATGGACTCCTTGGCGGTGGCATATCTAAAAATTTTAAATTAGAGGTACAACATATAAATATAATAAATTGAGGTACATTATGTAAAAATATATATAAATATATAAAAGAAAAAAATTATTTTGGGTATAAGTATACCCTATATTCCCCCTAAATCCGGCCATGCTCCTTCCTGCTCCTCCCTAAACAATCAAATACGGGAAAGTTAATATTATATTGATTTGGAAGAATTTTTAATAATATAAAGGGTAATGCGAACAATTAAATAATAATTATGTAAATATCAAATATATAGGAAGGTCTCAGGTTAGGCACGCCTAAATGGTTTAGGCGGATTTTATCCATTAACTCAAGCCAAACCTATATAATATACCCTAATTGGGGATTGATAAACTCTATTTGGGATGGGTAAACCTATTTGGGTATGGATAAAACCCGCCTAAACCGTTTAGGCGTACCTAACACAAGTTTTTGCCCAAGTATATTAGTAAGAATGATCAAATATTAAGTATTAAAATATAATTATTCCTACTATATCATTATGATTAGAAATATCAATTGGGCAAATTCGTCGGGTCTCGGGTTAACTCTATCAAGTTGCGAAATATTTGATTTGAGTTGATTCAGGTTGAAATTTTTTTAAGTAAAAATAATTTCGATTGTAACAATCCATACCATTTGGTTTTTGGCTAGTCTATCACGCATATGAATTTATGAATTATTTTTTTAATATTTATAAATTTTTTTTATCATTAAATATTTTTCTCTGTCTTCTAAATGATTAAACATATATAAAATATTTATTCATTTTTATAAAAATAATCAAAACATATATTGACTTCATATATTCATTAATTTAAATATTAAAATATAATATTTATTATATCATCAATATTTTAAATTTTCATGCTCAGTTCTATCATCCTTGAATTAAAATTCTCTTCAGACCAAATTATATAAACCTTAACATGCTTTTTGATTTGATTTAATCGAACCAATGTATATGATTAACGCTAAATTTATCTTCTTAATCATGGTCCATAATACTATATTTAATTATTATTTGTGTGTGACCATTCAGAAATGGAGAGTTTATATATCACTCAGTTATTATAATAGGAATAATTTAACCCTCTTTGATTATTTGCTTAACAAAGCACTATACTCATAAAATTGAACCTGTCAATTTTTAAAATTGTTATTGTTTATTTAATAATTAGTTTTGATTACTTTTTTATTTTCTTGTGTATTTTTAATTATAACATATTGTATTTAATCTGATACTTCTATTTTATTTAATACTACCTCCGTCGTACTCGTAATAGAAATTACTATCTTTTTTTCGACACAAAAACTAAGAACTCCGAATGTAAGTGAAATTAATATTTTATTATTGAATGTGCAAAAAATTAACATTTTTAAAAATGAATCAATTTCATTAAAACACCTAATTTGATAAGTGGGTTGATATACCTTGTTTAAAGATAATTAAAAATGAACGCAAACATAAAAATTTAAAACTTTTAAGGAATTTCTCGTCATTTTATTTGTGTAATGATTCAAAGATAATGAAAAAATGGAGATAAGAAGAAAAAATGCATTATATATTAAGATTATCTGACATCTTTAATTTTCTCTTCAACCAACGCATCCTGTGTCCTTTTTTCTAACATGTCATCAATTTTTCCATACGTCTTGTCTTCCTTTCTCGATTTCCATAGCCAAATACACTCCAACACTCGCTCTACTTTTCGGATTTGGATCCTCTGCAGTGGGTGGAAACACAGCACAAGGTGTTGTGCTAAAAACGACATTGTTTTAGTTTTTTTTTAATATTTTTATATTTGTACTTGTTTAAGTAATTTAACCTCTGACAATCTGTGCTGCCGTCGCTGTCCCGCCTTCTGAGCTCTTCATTCAGGCGACTCATATGTTACAAAACTCAACTAAGTAATCCACCGCCGCCTAACGTGAACCATAAATGAGACTCATCGCCCATGAGGGCAGGAATGGATCGGTGAAATCAAAAAGCATGGCGAAGATGAGGGGCTAAGTCGTGACGACATTGTGCTGGTGGGGTTTTAACAGAACCCAGCCCTAGAATTTCTGAGTGTCGCTCAAAATTTCGCCCATGTAACTGATGCAAGATCCCCTTGTTGCGCAGAGTCTCGGAGCTCTGATTCTCTTCTTCAACTTTCTTCAAATTTGCCTGAGAAGAAACCGGCAAACCGCACACCTCCGCCGCTAAACCCTCCGTTGAGGATGATGTCGTCGGTGAACCTCGGCGAGCTACCATTGTGCCCCAATTTGCTCTCGCGCGATTTCATGGGACGCGTGCAGATTTCCACGGGCTAACTACATCGCCAGGCTGAGGAATAATAATATTAAAAAAAACCCAAAACGACGTCGTTTTAAGCACCGCACCATGTGCTGTGTTTTCATCCACTGCAGAGGATCCAAATCCCTATTTTTCTTCTTTTTTTCTCTCGTCAGTCATGTAGTGTACCCTCTATATTATTGCTGCACTTTTTCTTTTTATTTATTGCTATTTTATTTTAAATAACGTTCTATCATGAATAGGGTTGTGATCCATGTTTGTTGGGATGTTTTTAATATGGAGCAAAAAAAATTTAGCCACCTTCAATAAAGATACATGTTAAATAGTCACAAGTTTAAAAATGTTAGTTATATAGCCACTTTTCAATGATTTGAAAGAGCATTTAATATTTGAAATTGAAAGACATTAATTAATTTTTGTCTTTACTACCCACCTATCCCACATTACCCCACCACTCTCTCTCTCTCGTCCCTGTCTCTCCCACTCCCACCACCGACGGCAACTGAAAAACACCGAAAACTCAAGAAAATTACCGCTGGGAGTAAAAGAAAATTACTACGAACTTAAAGATATCCGGAGAAGAAGAAAATCCGAACCAGGTATTCTCACATTCACATTTATTTTCGTCGAATATATGCCTATTTTTTCTCATTTCTTTCGTCGATTAGTATGTTTTTAGATTCGAATACATGTTTAATTATGTATATAGTTGATCAGTTTCATATTTCGTCGATTTCTATGCTTAAATATGAGTAAAAATAATTTAGGAATGATTTTTGTTGCGAGAACTGTGTAAAAATCGTAACAGAGCCCCGCCCTACGAAAGAGACGATGAGATCTCGAAATCGATATCAAGATCTCGATATATTTTATTCAATTTATTTTCTGAATTTATTCTTTAGTTAAATACGAGATCTCGATTTTTTAAAAAAATTCTGATTTGAATTCTTTTAATTCTCCTTTTATTTAATTATTTTATTTTATTTTATTGCAGATTTGGGAGTGGATCAGACCTCGTTTGCAAGGGAAAGTCCCGTTGTCGATGAATTGTTACGACCGGGACATTCTTGAGTATATTCGGGTTAGATGAATGAGTTTCAGAGAAGATACTTTTGAGTTGTTTAGGAATGGACCGTTCGGTCCATTTCTCACATTCCGGTGGAAGAAGAGCACGATACGTGCTACGTGGGCTCTGATCACTCACGAGATTGAGGCGGAGGGAGCTCAGAACGAGCTATGATTTCGTGTTGGTGAAACCAACATTCGACTTAGTGCTGAGGAGTTTTGTTTGATGATCGGGCTGCGGTTCGGTGATTCGGGATTTGACCCTGCTGGGGTGAATGATTTGCCGGAAGATGGTTGTTTGTATTCTCACTACATAACCTTGCCTACTGTGGATCAGTTACACATTGATTTTATGAGGACGGACCTCGTTCTGAGCGATTCTGTTGATGATTACGTGAAGATCGCTCAGATTCTTTTTGTTTACCTCATGCTGATGTGCTTCGATGGGAAGCGACTCGTAGACCCCTGGGCGTATACATTGGTGGAGAAACCTCACGAGTGGAGGGCATTTCCTTGGGGCTCGTGGTCCTTCAGTATTTTGCTGCATCAGATGTCTGTGGTGATGACATCTTCGAAGACAGAGAAGGTGCCCTTAGTGCATATATACGGCCCTGTTTGGGTGTTGGAGGTAATTCTTTGTAATTTTTATTTTTAATTTGTAAAATACAAGAATTGTTAATTATTTACATAATTTCACAGGCATGGTCGTACGAGGTGATCCCTGATCTGGCAGCCTTATGTGCGATGTACAATATGCTAGTGGGGACTATGCATCGATGCTTGATGTGGAGACCTCATTATGTTCGAGATGCTGACTTCACTACTTTTTTCACACACGAGGTAATTATTGTTTACAATTTTGGATAATTATAATATAATTAAATATTGTATATTTTGTTTGATTTATGTTTGTTTTCAACATGCTTACAGTACTTCACTGCAGCCAACTGACGAGGAGGCCGTTTCTGAGAGTTGGCTCAGTCTGAAGAATGCTGAGAACCCATTGATGCACAAATTTAGACCTTATAGAGGATTGAAGCCCCGACGATCATCCCTCAACGGTCTTCTGCCACTACCTCCAGTCATCGCCTTAGCGCCAGGCATCGCCACAACGACAACCATCACCACTGTTCGATATGGGGAGCGGTTTTGAGATTCCCGTCTGTTCTTCTTTTGAGCATACTGAGCTTCCTCCTCGGCGGTCGGCTACAAAGCGCTCGCGACGTTCCTCATCCGCAGAGCCTCTAGAGGTACTTGTGTTTAAATTTATTGTTTACATACTGGTTTATAATTTTTATTTGATTATATTTTAATATTTATATTATCTTTTCAGATTGGACGACCTTCATGGTTCAAGGTGCACGAGCTGCCCGAGCATGCCATAGTGCAATGTGCAGATCGCATTGCAGTGACTTATTGAGATCGCCTCATTGATCCAGTGGCGCAACGACTTGTGCATCCATTGGCTGAGCGACTTGTACAACCATTAGCAGATTGCATGATTGATCGAGTGGCACAACGACTTATTCAGCCATTGGCAGATCGCATGATTGATCCGGTGGCTCAACGACTTATTGAGCCAGTGGCAGATAGACTCATGCGTCGGTGGCAGATCGCGTGGCTGAGCATATTGTGGAGCCGGTGGCTTACACGGTGACACAGAGGTTGAAGGTCTTCATACGGGACCTCGCGGATACTCTTCTTTGCCACCCAAGCAGGAGCCGGAGCCGGACCCAGACCCCACCTTTCCCCTATTCTACAGGATTTGGCACTGCTTGGCCCACCACCTCTACTACTGTTGGCCCCACCACCTCTTCTACTGTCGGCCCCTCCACGTCTTACCAGTGTTGGCCCCACCTCTACCAGTGTTAGCCCCTCCACTCGCTCTTCCCGTCCTTCGGCTGTAAAGATGTTATCAGAATACTTGGATTACATGATAGATCTCACACAACAAGTATCGGTGCCTGGAAATGGATTGATTTTGAGTAGACTGCTCTATTTCCAGCCGCTGAATGACCCGAAGGAGAGCGTTTCAGAAGATGTAAGTGTATATCGACTTGTGAATTATTTTAATATCAGCTTTATAATAATATGTTTTTTTTATATCATCTTTTGCAGTTGTTCATGCTCATGTCACGTGCCCGCAGGGCAAAGCTGTAATCAATCTTGATGCCGAACTGAATCAACAATTCAGACATTATCTCCTTCGGCTTTAGAATAGCGCCCTCCACCGCAAACTTACTTGAGAAATACTTACCCAACACTCTTACGGGCACTCTTTGGGGAGCAACACGATCAATATCCGTCTGGCAGTTGTGCATCAGATCACACTTGAATACTCTCCAAACAGTTCCAGATTGTCTTGCCCGTAGCATAAAAGGACAACCATTCCCATGCTTGCATCTGAAGTTGAGACGAGTAGTGCTGGACCTCTCCATGGAGTATTCCAACCGGTGATGCAAGTGATGCAGTCCTACAGCAAGGTTAAGTTCATCCTTGCTACTAAATATCGCTCCAATGCATAGCTCAGTCGGTGCCCAATCTGTGGGCATAATCCACTTCAAACGCTCAGGAGCATCAACCTCTATTAAAAGAAGTATCCAACTCCTTACTTCCAGATCATGTCGAGCTGCGGCCACAGACTAACTCAAGTTATTGTTAGACAGTCCATACCGATCCATTCGCCCAAGAGCTAGAATCCATCTAGAAAAATCACTGACCAAGGACTCAAACAACCGACTCCGGCCCTCCTCCTCCTCGCCTGCCTCCTCCTCCTCCTCCTCCTTGTTATCACAATAATCATCATCATCCATCAAGATTATTATTGTTATTTGAATTGTGTGTATTTCATAAATAATATTTTTTCATGTATATTTATCTTATCTGTAATAATTTAATAAATTTGTTAAATAATGTAAAAAACTGAATTATCTAAATAAAAAAATAAATAAATATGGTTTTCTTAAAAATAAAATAAACAGTATTCTGTATTCATGGTTAGAATACGACAGGAAATGATATTTTGGAAAATCATAACATTTTATATAAAAAAATAATTTTACAAAATAAGATTGAGAAAAACTGAAAGACAGATTTTTATTTTTCCTGTTCTTTAACATAAATAAGAATTATATTTGAAGGTAGTGTGCCGATTTTAAAATGAAAAGTTAAAATTTATAAAATTTTTTACAAATTTCGAACATATATATGAATCTACTACATCATTCATTAACAAAAAAAATAACAGTTAAGATTTAAATTTAAATCATGCTTAAACCAAATATTTTTATAAAGCAACTAAATATAACAAAAATTATGGGTTTGTTTTATAATAATAATGTTTTTTTATTTTAACATTGATTTGATGTTAAAGTTTTATTATTATTTAAAATGAATTTGAATACATTTAATTTTACCTTTATAGTGGAAAAGAGAGAGAAAAAATAAAAAGATGAAGCTTGTTATTTTGTTATTAGGGATAAAACTAATTTTGATGTGAAATATAGAGATGCACATCTATTTAAATGGATCTGAATTATCAAATGTACTCATTCCAATATTCTTAAAACACCATATCGATTACAATTATTTTCAAAAGTTAAAACTCTTAATAAAATATATATAAATCATGTTTATGGTTTGTGTAGTGATACTAAATTAATAAATTTGGTAGTTGTGTACTACAAGCAAAAATGCTCGCAGGTAGGAAATAAAACCTTAATTTTAATAATGTTACTTAAACAGTTAGATAAAAAATTATTATTCAAATTTCAATTGATATAATTTTTGGTGATTATTATATGCCATTATAATCAATAAAAATTAATCTCTAAAACAAGTTGGACTAGTTTTTGATAACTCCATTTTCTGTCATTGCCAATTATGTGTAGTTTTAGGAGCAACAGTAAGGATTTTAAAATTTGAATTTGTCAATAAAAATAATGATGAATAGCCTTATATTCAAAATACAATATACAATAAAGTCATTAGGAATTTACAATATAAAGTTGCATTTTATTATTGATAACTTTTTAAAATCTTAATTGCTAAATACAATAATGTAAATTGAACATTGATTTCAAACTTATAACTTGCAATCTCATTTTCCTATGGTAGTATAATTCTTATATTATGAAAATTACAAAAGCTCTTATAGTACAAAAATTATTTTATTTTAGTATATTTGTTAATTAGTCAAAATTATACTATAAATTTTAAAAACTAAGATTTATTTATTTATTATATTTACATTGAAAATAAGTGATTGAATAAATTGAATCGAAAATAAATTTAAGGTTATATTCTATTTATGTTATTTAAATTAATTATTCTTTCTTGTAAATTTAATTTTACCTTTCAAGTAAATTCAAATTATTTGTAATTTATTTTTACTTCTTCAATTCAAAACCCTACCCCTCCCCATTTTCTTTCTTCTCTCGTCTGCCCAACCTAGCCGCCGCAGCCCACCTACCCCTATTTTTTTTTTCTCTCGTCAGCCACGGTCTCGTCTGCCCCACCTCGCCGCCACAGAAGCAGCTCGTCATCTCGTCGCAGCTCGCTTTCGCCCCACCCTCGCTGCAGGCCTGCAGCTACGCCGCCTCTCCAACCTCGCCGCAGCCCCGTCGCTGCCCCACCCTCGCCGGCCCTTCGCCCACTCAACCGCGCCCCTGTCCACCACTGACTGCTATCTCTCAGCGCCACCCCTGCCCCTCGATGCAGCTTGTTCCTGCAATTGAGGTATCAATCAAACCCATCCCCAATAGAGCTTTGAATCAAAATTCGCAAAACCTAGGTTACAGACTTACAGACTACTTCGATCAATCTGATTCAATCTTCCTGTTTATTTTTCACGCAACACTATCAGTGCGCGCCGTCGTCAAATTTTGTTGGACACATTCAACCCTAGCCCTCTTTTCACATTTTATTTGTGTTTTTACGGTTTCGATAATTGTATTTGTTCAAAATCCTAATTCTGAAAATGGTAGTATCCTTCACAACTGCTTCAGCCATCATCCATACAAGCACAGGTTTGGTGCAATAATAAAAGAAAATTAAAAGATAAAAAAAAAACAAAATACAGTAAGATTAAAGATAAATACAGAATAAAGAGAGAAAAAAAATGTTGTTGCAGTAACATGCTTTCTTCCCGTGCAGCTTATGGCAAACTTGAGAAATCGAAAATGGCGCTGCTGGAGCAGAAATCGTTGGGGAAATATCTACCCCATCCGCGGTGAAGAGTAATAATCCTTAACTCTCTCATATTCAATATCAATGATATAATTAGTTCAAAATGTGTACTTGCTATGTTTAATGACTTTAAAAGATTTTTTTTTAAAAACCTGAATATAATCTCTTTAAAACAAATATATGTGAGATGTTATCATCTTATTATTTTTTTTTATAAAAAGGTTACATTGATTTATCATCTTTTTATGGTCGTAGGAGAAAATCTTGCTCATAAAAGGAAAGCCACAACACTTTAATTTTCCAAAAACAAACCATAAAAAGTGAAATAATTTACTTCCAACTCATGGAGGTTGATTTCATCCCCCATATCCAGGCTCTCAACATTGTGCATATTTAATCGATTAATTATAACGTGTAGTGGCATTGGAGATGGAAACTTCAAGACTTGCGCACTCACTTGGAAAGACAAAGGCAAACTGAAGGTAGAATTTCACCTTCATAAATAATCAATCTCGATTATCTTTAAAAACGAGTATGATATGATTTATAGTTGATTTAAGAATTAGTGCTTGAGAGCTTAATTGTGTGATTTGCCGGAAGGAATAATCTTATCCTATTTACTACATGAATTAATTTCGGAAGATTATTACACTTATAATTAGAGGAATGTGATCAACTATTATCTGATAACTAACCGGGTTGTTCCTACTCGAGATAATTTAAATTGAATTATTATAGCATAATGATTTGAGCACATAAATATCTATGTGTGATATTTAGAATTTAAGGCAGACAGACCGATTGTATTATGAAAGAACTAGTGAGATGTCGCGATAAAATAATTAATCGCACTCATTAGATTACCACGATGAATCAAATGTGAAGAAATTGAGCACACGAGATGACGACGTGCGATGTTGATAAATTATGAAATCCTTTCATGGGAATGATTCAGAAGAGCCATGAATAATAATATTACTATATTCGATATTAGGCTCGTTGGCAAGATAAATCTTGGACTTTTGCTATGTCTTCATGGCTTGAAATGCCACAAATAGTTCTTCCACAAATAAAACTCCTCTTCCGAGGCCAAAGGGTTGCGCTGCCCAAACAATCTAATATTCATGATAACAATACTAGAAATTCGGTCTGTCCCAATAGTGTTACATGTTGTTAGTTGACGGTTATCCTTACACATATAGCTATCCTAACAGTCTAATACCCTGTTGTCCCAAAAGGTGTCATAATAGGGTGAGAGTCTTATAATAACAGTTGGGGTGCCACTATAATCCATCCAATTCTCACAAAAATTATGTGTTAGGAAAATATATATTAATTGATAGAGTTGAGTGTCATTGTAATCCTACCACTTCTCACACATATCCATGTCACAAAAATACATATAAAGTAACAAAGTTCACTATGGTCATAAATCATTAATTTCACAAGTTTAAATGTTAAGAAAATAAATTTAAGTTGATGAATTTTCACTGCGAGTAAAATTTAAGAGATATTCCATTAACTTCCGTCGCAGGCCCAACTATCTCACCATGTGCGGAGAGAAATGATGCAGAGCGAAATGACGGAGGGTGGGGAAGTGTTAGAGAGTGGGAGGAGGTTACGAGCAGCATTATTCATTTCCCCTTATATTTTTTTAAATTTATTCTTTTCATTTTTAAATTTAGAAAATCTTTTCCTCACAGTACATAATATTAGATAAAATGATGGAGGGAATTATTTACACCAAAATTGAATACTTTTCATTT
>JAPKLW010006622.1:0-16945 GCA_026898455.1 Plectranthus barbatus
CCCATGCAGTCGGATTACTTCTCGCACGTAGATCTGTGCTAGCTTTTCGGCTCCAAAAGTTATCTGAATTGGTAAGAAGTGAGTGCTCTTGGTCAGTCGATCGACAATTACCCATATGCTCGTATTCTTTTTCTGTGTCGCTGGCAGACCGGTTACAAAATCCATAGCTATGTGCTCCCACTTCCACTCAGGTATTTCTAACGGTTGCAATTTACCGTACGGGCGTTGATGTAGCATTTTGACTTGTTGGCAAATCAAACAACTCTCCACGTACTCGGATATATCTTTCTTCATACCTTCCCACCAAAATGATTGCTTCAAATCTTGATACATTTTGGTTCCTCCGGGGTGAGCGGTATACGGGGGGTCATGCGCCTCCTTCATAATCTCTTTTCTTAGACCCTCATCTTCTGGTATGCAAATTCTTCATTTGAACAGTAAGGCATTATCTGGTGCCTCGGCGAAGTCTCCCTCTTAGCCTTGTCGAACTTTTACTCGGATCTTTTCTAATGATGTGCTCTGCCTTTGTAGGTCAATGATCCGTTGTCTCAGTTCGGGGATTACTACCATGGCAGCTAGACTTCCACCTTCTTCCTTTGAACTTTGTATAATGACTTCAAGTTTGAGTTTTTCGAATTCTCTGATCAAGTCCTCAGATGCAGTCAAATAAGCTGCGCTCGCATAGCCTTTTCGGCTTAGGGCATCGGCAACTTTGTTAGCTTTTCCGGGATGGTAGTTTATGGTCACGTCGTAATCCTTGACTAACTCTAACCATCGTCGTTGCCTCATGTTAAGCTCCTTCTGCTCGAAGAAGTATTTCAAGCTCTTATGGTCTGTGAATATTGCACATTTAACACCGTATAAATGGTGTCTCCATATCTTAAGTGCGTGTACCACAGCGGCTAGTTCTAGATCGTGCGTCGGATAGTTAAGCTCGTGTGGTCTTAATTGTCGGGAAGCATATGCTATCACTTTCCCACCTTGCATTAGCACACATCCCAATCCATTCTTTGACGCATCGGTGTAGACCTCGAAGTCCTTTCCATCTTCAGGTACAGCTAGTACAGGTGCAGTGGTTAGTAGCTCCTTCAGCTTTTGGAAACTTTTCTCACAAGCTTCCGACCATTCATACTTTGCACCTTTCCTTAGTAGTTGCGTCATTGGCCTTGCTATCTTTGAGAATCCTTCTATGAAACGTCAGTAGTAGCCTGCCAAGCCTAGAAAACTCCGGATTTCGTTCGGATTATTCGGTGATTTCCATTCTTGTATTGCTTGGATTTTGTTAGGATCGACCTTTATCCCTTCGGCGGATATAACGTGCCCTAAGAACATAACTTCCTCGAGCCAAAATGCACACTTGCTAAACTTTGCGTACAATTTCTCGGCTCTTAGTGTCTCTAGGACGATCCGAAGATGTTCTTGATGCTCTTCCTTCCCCTTAGAGTAGATCAAGATGTCATCAATGAACACTACGACGAATTTGTCAAGGTATTGGTGGAAAACTCGATTCATCAAGTCCATAAATACCGCAGGGGCATTTGTCAACCCAAACAGCATCACTGTGAACTCATAGTGTCCATATCTTGTACGGAAAGCAGTTTTTGGAACGTCTTCTGCTAGAACCTTTAGCTGATGATAACCGGATTTGAGATCAATTTTCGAGAAGACTCCGGCTCCCTTGAGTTGATCGAATAGGTCATCTATTCTAGGCAGGGGATACTTGTTTTTCAGTGTTAGTTTGTTCAACTCTCTGTAGTCGATACACATTCTTAGTGATCCGTCTTTCTTTTTGACGAATAGCACCGGGGCTCCCCAGGGCGAAACACTAGGTCTTATAAATCCGAGATCCAAGAGTTCTTGCAGCTGAGCCTTCAACTCTTGTAGTTCTTTCGGTGCCATTCTATACGGTGCTTTTGACACTGGTGCTGCTCCGGGTTCTAATTCGATCGTGAACTCTAATTGACGGTCCGGTGGTAATCCAGGTAGTTCTTCGGGAAATACATCCTCGAATTCTCGAACTATGGGAACGTCTTGTATCTCTTCCTTCTTGCTTTCATCTCCATCGAGCCAAACAAGGTAAGCTTGGCTCCCTTCCTTATTCAGTTCTCTCATTGCACATAGTGCGGACACGACGGGTATTCTTCGCCTCTTGCTAAAACCATAGAAGTCGATGATCTTCCCGGTGGAGTCTGTGAACGAAACCTTCCTCTCCTTGCAATCGATTATCGCCTTGCTTTTGGTTAGCCAATCCATACCCATAATAATATCAATGTCGGCCATGTCCATAACGTTGAGGTTTTCGATTGAGATATGGTCATTTCCTAGTTCCACTGTTACATTTGGACAACATTGGTCTATGGGTACTGTTTCTCCTGTGGGTGTCACTACATCTAAGGCTTTCTCTTTCCTTATAGTTTTCAGTTCAAGTAGATCTACACATGCTTTTGAGATGAAAGAATGCGAGGCTCCGGTATCAAATAATATAATGATAGGCATACTTGAAATCTGGCAGATACCTGTGAGGTTCTCGGCATCCTTTTCTGCATCACCTCCCTGAGTCAGACAAAAGGCTCTCCCTTGACGGTTGGCCTGTGGTGGTAGTTGTGGCGCTTGGTTCCTGTTCTGATTCTGTGGAGGTGCATTTCTTCTGGGTGGCTGCGGCCTATTCTGTCCTGCTCCAATCGGCGGAGGGTTCCGATTATAGTTATTGTGTCCATTGTGCGGACACCTTGCAGCAAAATGTCCAACTCTCCCACATTGGTAGCAAACGTTATTCCTGGCCATGCATTCTCGACCTAGGTGGTCTCTCCCACAACGATTGCAGTTGCTTCTGATAGGGGCAGGAGCACGGTTAGTCTGGGGTGCTCTCTGGAAGTGTTGGTTCCCAGATTGGAACCTCTGGTTTCCTTGCCAAGGCCTCTTATGTGCTTGGTGGTTATGTCGGAAACCTTGACGTGAAGGGTGTTCAAACCTCCTCTTGTTATCCTGTCGAGGTGGTTGACTGGGAGATACCTGCACCGATGTATTTTTAGGCAAGGTTGCCTCTATTGCCATTGCCCTCCTCAGTGCGGACTTGTATGTCAGTCCCTCCAAGCAAGCTAGTGCAGTCTGAATTTCCCTTCTCAGTTCGGATCGGAACCTTTTCAATTTCTTGTTATCCGTATCGATATGTTCTGATGCATATCGCGACAGTGCGCAGAACTTACGGTCGTACTCTTGTACGGTGTCCCTTCCTTGCTTCAGATTCATGAATTCTTCTTCCTTGCTCAGTTGGTACGTTTCCGGGACGTACCTCTCATATAGTTCGGCTTTGAATTCTTCCCAAGTAACAGTAGCAGCCTCCTAGTCAGTGAGGGTGCTCAGATGGCTCTCCCACCAATAATCTGCTTCCCTTGTAGTTGATAAGGCATACAGATCATTTTCTCCTCTTCGGTGCATTGGAGGTAGCAAAAAATTCGTTCCATGCCCCGCACCCAGATGGCGGCTTTCTCGGGGCTTCCAGTACCGTCATAAGTAGGCGGTTTTTGTTCAGAAAATATTTCCCCAATCTTTCGAGGTGGAGATGGAGGTGATGCCTCTTGTTCTCTTTCCCCCTGCTCCTCGCTTTCCTCATCCTCTTCCTCATGGATTTCATGAAGATTTCTCATACGGGGTCGGCCTCTTGGCGGCATTCTATAAAATGGGCAAAGTAGATGTTAAGCACAGTTGGATAATGGATTAGTTTGCGGAAATAAACATTCTCATACAATTACTCGCGTATTCCTTGATCATCAATCATGGTTACAATCAATCATGTGGTATTATCATGCCATAGCGTATCTCGCTATTCATTTCAATTCTAAAATTTCACAACATTATGCATGCCCGGCCATCATTTGTCTTCCACTTCGCATTTCAATAAATCACCTTGATAAAATAAGATCAACTAATACAACAAATATATTTCGTACGCCTCCAAGCTTGCTATCATTTTTGTCGTCCCTTCGGAATTATGACTTGACGCTTAGTTCGACCTTCTAGACTTGATTCGGAGGTTTTCTACATACTATGATTTGCAAAATACGATATAATTAGTTTTTGTTCATTGTTGAGTCTCGTTGTGTATGTTTACGGAAACTATTTTTATCTTTCGATTACTTTTCAGGCCGTGCCGCGGCCTGTGGTCCCTCCAACGGTGAGTCTGCGGCATTTGCCTTGTTTTCAGATGTCTGTCGTTGCCCGCGGTTGGAGACCGCGGCATTTGGCCGTGTTTCAGGGCCTCTGTCGTTGCCCGCGGTTGGGGACCGCGGCATTTTGCCTAAATATTTGGTCTCTGTCGTTGCCCGCGGCGGCAGCCCGCGGTGAAGGATTTTCGGCCTGTCGTCGCCCGCGGTGGATGACCGCGGCTGCAGACTGAGAAATGGCTAGCGAGGCGCGGTCCGCGGCCTCACCCGCGGCCTGACCGCGGCGATTTGCCTTGTTTCCAAGCCTCTGTCGTTGCACGCGGCGATGGCTCGGTTTGTTGTGTCTCCAGCGTCCCGTGGCCTCCAAAATTTGCGAATTCTTGCCATTTTCATGTATCGACTTTCTCGTACTTGAAGTTGCTTATATTTGTTTCTTCAATTCTTAAGTTTATTGTACAACGGTCGTATATGAATTCGAACTTCAACTATTATAATGTAACCCGCTATATAACTCATTCGTTTGAGTATATATATATATCAATCGTTTTCCCTCAAAATTTTTCTTCATTCACACCATGAGTACATGGATAATTCGGAGCTCAACATCGATTTAAAATTTTGATTTCTTTTCCATTACTTCACGACAAAAATTGGATTCCCTTTGGAATCGATCGACAATGTTTAATCATTCATGATTACATTTTTAATATTTCCCAGAATATGGAATAATAATAAGTTAGGATTGCTACGCTAATCCTAAGTCAAAAGGTGAATCGCTTCTTTTCTTCACGGATGGAA
Organism: Plectranthus barbatus; assembly: GCA_026898455.1. Taxonomy (NCBI): domain Eukaryota; kingdom Viridiplantae; phylum Streptophyta; class Magnoliopsida; order Lamiales; family Lamiaceae; genus Plectranthus; species Plectranthus barbatus. The sequence goes on from JAPKLW010006622.1 coordinate 4,962, forward strand.
TACTTCATCGTTATCATCCCATGCCGGTAAATGAGCTGCGGCGTCTTGATCAAATTGATATTGCACCTCATCGATTAAATTCCAATCATCATAATCGTGAGCCTCATGACCTACCACTCCTAGCTCGGGTTCGGCTAGACCTCCATTCAAGTTCCCTTCGTTGTTTCCCGGTGGTGCATCGTTCATGGCTAGTAGGGCCTCATCGTTCTCCTCCCATTCGTTTAAGTTTCCTATCTCATCCCACATCATGGGGTCGTCGTCGAGTCCTAGTTGTCCTTGATCGTCTTCTTCGCCTTCCTCTTCCTCCGGGTCCTCTTCTGGGTCTTCTTCTTCTTCGGGGTCTTCTTCTGGGTCTTCCTCGTCTTCGTTGGCGGCTTCCATCGCTTCATCTTGAGCCGGTGGTTGGTGTGGGTCCTCCGCTTGATCCATCTCTTGGATGTTGACCTTGTAGACTCTTGGGACTCCCCTTCCTCGAACTCCATCCATGACGTAATCGACCACGCTCTCTTCATATCCGGGAGGCATTCTAGGTCCAGGGCCATAGGGTCCAATTGGTGGTTTACCCACCTCGTCGTCTTGGGTCCAAAGTCGCTCCATGAATCCATCGGCATCGGCGAACACAAGGTTTTGCTCCACTAGTGCTCGTAAGAAGTTGTTTGCTTGCTCCCAAGCCCATGGTCGCCAACTAACGGGTAAGATTTCCATGAGCCTTACGATTGCTTGGGCATCGTTGATCCCGTATTCCTCTACGGAAACCCAATCGTTGCAAAATTGGTTGACTAGTGAGTGCACGTTCGGTTCGTTGGCGTAGTTCCTGTTGAAGTAGAGATCGAGCATTGCCCTCCGGCGTGTTTCATCGCGAACTTGTTGTCCTAACACGTTTCTAAACATGGCTGCGAGAACGAGATCGGTTGGGTTAGTCGTGCGAAATAATATCAATTAATTAATACAAATAAAAGGTATTAAGGTATGATGTTTCACATCGGTTGTGATGAATTTTCATCACGATTAAGTATATATATTAAGGTTGTCCGAACGATGCAAACGCGAAATTCTTTCGCATTACATAATATATAATAGCCTAATAAAAATCTAAAAACAGAAAATCCAACAATGCATGACAATAATTTTATTTATTCTCAAAATCAATCTCATCACAAAATTTCAACTACTATATAATCATGCAATTAACAATCTACCAAGTGTATATCATATCATTCAAGAAATTTACATGTTCCATATCTAATCATGTTTTCCAAATTCATGCTTCATAATTCACAATCAATATATAATTTTAACTCATCAACTCTTAAAACTCATGCTTTCATAGAATCTTTTGATTTTCAAAAATAGGCTCCCAAGTGGTATTTTAATCATAAACCATGCTTCTTCAAAACAATTCTAAGCTCCTTTTCAACATCTATGCTCAAATGTTTTAAAAAGTTTTACGCCCATAAAAGCGTACCTCGATGTTTGATGACGGTGTGGCGCGTTATGGAGAGGGATCGAGCTTTAACAATGGTCACAATTTCCGAACCAACAAAGAACACAAAATGGTTCCAAATTCTCATATAATCCAAGTAACGCAATTGATGGCATGTTTTCAACAACGTAGAAAGAATATAGATTTCAAGTTCTTGCATAAGAAAGAATTTGGCTCAAAATTTGCTATCTCTTTAAATCAAAGCATGGATTCAATGGAAATCAAGGTAAGAGATAGATTCAAAGCAACCAAGTCAAGAGATATATAAGCATATAGAAATCATGGAAGTTTCACAAGGAATCCAAAGAAAATCAAGTCGTAAGCTAGATGGGCATAGGTAAAACATGGAAATTCTTCAAGGAATCCAAATAATTATTTCAAGAAATAAGCATAAGGAATTTAGATGATTTTCACAAGGAAATTCAAACAATTATTTCAAGAAAATAAGCATAAGGGATTTAGAGGATTTTCATAAGGAAACCAAACAATTATTTCAAGAAAGCAATCAAGAAGAAGTTATGGGAATTTCAAAGGAGTTCAAACAAGTGTTTCAAGAAGGCATGCATGCTCATACTAAACAAATATTCCAATCAAGATTAGAAATGAATAAATCATGGAATTCAAATAAGCATGCATTAAATGGAAACCTCGAATCGAAGAGGTCAAGGTATCAAGCCAAATAAAATCCTACGCTCTGATACCACCTTCTGTCGCGCCCCCAAACCGGGCCTATGCGACAGTCCCACGTGCGACACAATGCACGCTAAGGGAAGTTGTGGTTTTAAGAAGAAATATTTAATCATGCGGAAGCAAGTAAAGATTCGATCGAAAATGAAATAAGAGAATGAGGTTTAAATAAATTATTCGCAGCGAAGATTAGAATCAATTAAATGGTTACAAGCATGATGAGGCAATAAGTTAACAAATCCTTGAAAGGAAAAGAGATAAATAGTTCGCAACGGAAAATAGAGTCAAATAATTTATAGAAGCATGATGGAACTATATTTTAAGTCATGCTTGAAAGAATGCAAAAGGGCATATTTCAATTTAGAATGCAAGTACAAATGAGACTATGTTTGAAGACATAGCTCGTCGCTTCGATACCATAACCAACGAATTAAATCATGCTAGGAGAACAAGAACAATTAGCATGCTTTTGGCAAGAATGAACCATAGGAATAATAAGAGGTTTCATGAACTAGCATTGAATCAATCAAACCTTCAAGAATTCGAATCATATCAAGATTTAAAGGAAATGCGAATCAATCATCCAAGTATTTGAAAGCTTAATACAAAATGAGATTGAGAAAGTTTAGATCGTAAATCCAAGTAATCATAGGGGTGCAATACATGCCATTCAAAAGATATGATCAAAAGCAAAATGAATTCGAAATGTAGTACAAACCGAACAATTAATACAATTAAGAATCATTCTGGTTTCCTCCTTCGATCCCCTCCTCATAACGTCACCTTCACCTTCATCAATCGGTACCTACATGCAGGGAAAACGCACATAGGGGCTAAGTACACGAATGTACCCAGTGGTCACGGTGTCCCAAAAACAAATACATATATATATATATATATATATATCATGAAAACACCGCACACTCATGCATAATACAAGTTTTTATTGAAAGCCTCATGTATATGCACAAAACATTTTCCTCACTTGGGAGCTCCCACTCAATTAGGCACCACATAATCATTTTCCCAACATATCAACATTTCATATTTAACATGATCCACATAATCATAAGGGGTATGATAGGAGTGGCCACTCGCTATCTACCCGGTAAGGTTTAGTCACCCTTACCCAACCGGTAGTCTTATTACTATCCGGGCTAATGCATTAGGCTTACAATACCACGAGGGTAGCCACTTCCCTGATCCAACACATCTACAAATATATCATTCATCCACCAATTCATATCATCATAATAATCATACGGTGCCAAAACAATTTTGCAGTGTAACATGCCTTTAAAACAAAGAATCATTTTGGGAAAAGCATTTGGCAAAAACCATTTGGTAGGATAAAGTAGTGCCCACCTCAAATGATTCGATGGATCCAATTACTTAGTTCCGCTAGTTGATGCTTCCTTCTTGGCGATTAAAGTACCTAATTAAAGTTTGAATAAATTACTACAATGTCTTTGACTTAAAATAATTATCTAAGTTCATAAATCAATTTAATTCAATTAATTACCCAATTACAATTTATGTAATTCGAAATTTATAAAGAACAAGATTCAAAGACTTCTAAGTTTTACTTTATTAAACAAGATTTATTAACTTAGTCAAGTTATTAAGCTAGTTAACAAGTTCATACCAAATTGCTATATTAGTTATTAATTAAGGATAATGGATTTAGTGATCTAGTTAACAACTTATTTTAACTTATAGCAATTATTTTTAATTAACTAAGTGAACCAATTATGCATTTAGGCCTTAGAAAATTTTAGTGAAATCTGAAAATTAATCAAATTATTCTAAGTCACAAATATGAGTTATTACCTAGTTAACTAGTCCATTTTCAAGATAACAACAAAAATGATCTAGATATCTAATGAGGCTGATTTTAACTTTATAAAAACAAGATTTTAATGTGCACGTGCTCGAAGTGACGGTTCGTTAAAATGAATTTCCATTTAAAAACGGTGAAGCCTAACATAAGCAATTTCCTAATTAAGTTTCAGCATTTTCAGATTTCAGGAGTCAACTTCCCGAATTTTTAATAATTAATCCACTAAGTGAAATGACTTGATTTTTATACATATTACTAATTAACATGTCTAGAGTTCATATTATAAAAATCAGATTTTTCCAAAGTGCAGAAATATGTTTTTAAGGCCGTGTAATTTAAACTGCCAGAATCTGCCACACATTATTAAAATGCTTCAAACTCGAGTTTTACAACTCTGATTCATGAAATTCTAAATTCCACAGATTCCTAACTCGTTCTAGTTTATACAGTTCTAAAGTCAACTCAATCCAACCATCACAAAATCATCCGTACTCATTTTAATCTCTGTCCAAAACAGGGCATGCTCTCAAATTTCATCAACACATGATTTCTCAACATACATGCCATTATCTCATCTCCAAGCTTCATATATATCATATTCAGATCCATCTAAGTTTGAATATCAACTTTAAACATGAAAGGTCATGATTCTCAAGCTTGATCTAACATGCAATCATATATATGTGTTCTATGCTCATCAATATGCAACATATATCAAGCTTAGGCCTAGGCATGCTCATCTAATCCATTTCCCTTAAAATTTTATTTGTGACCTCTTGATCCTACATGCAATCACATAATCATAACAAGGAGGTCATAGGGAGTGTAGAAATCATCTACTTGAAGGGAGAAATTTTCAGCACAAGGAGTTCCAACTTTCGAGTGGTTCTTGACGTTCCCTAGCTTAGATCTTTGCGTATCCGTGCTCCTCTCTTTGTGGGGATCTCGTTTCTCCCACTTGAAGCTTGATTTCACTTCGTGCTTGAGATCAATGTGCTCCGATCATAGGGCTTCTTACGTCATTGCGTAGAGGAGGTTGAAGTGATAAGCTTTATGTAAAAATGGTAGCTCAATAGGTGGGGGAAGGGTTGGATATTGAAGCTTCAAATGGGCTGTTTTGGAGGTGTTTTAATGGAGTCTAGAGAGAGAAATGGTGCAGGGATTTTGGGGAAGAAGGGTGGAAATGATGGGATGAAATTCAAGAAATAAGATAAATGAATTTTCAGCAATTATGGGGGGGTGTATGTCGATTTTGGTGAGGGAAATATGAGAGGGTGGATTATAAAAATAGTGTTGCATGCTTTGATTGATAGTGTGTAATGATCACAACTTTGTTTCCCTCAATTGCCCTCCAATGATTTAAATCTCCTTTTTCAACCACTTGCCCTTGTGTGTAATTTTGCTAAATAGGTGGTAGAGTAATCATTTCTCTACATGGCTAATTAAAATAGAATAACCCATGATCACTAATTAAATTATTTCCCTATGGTCTTGCATTCCGATAATTAAATAAATGATACGGCAATTTTTCTTTCTTCGAACTCTTGCTTCGGCATTACGAATCGTCTCAATCGGACGTCATATGAATATTTGGGCATAAAATAATAATATGGGTCTTCCCATACTATCTTATATTCCCATCCTTAAAATAGAAATAATATGGTTAATAAAATTAATAAGTAGGGAATTAATTATTCCAACAACTCGATCATATGTCCATTGGTTCGTGATTAAAATCGATCATCATCTCGTGTATATATATATGTGTGTGTCGAAAATAGTGGGCATCCCATTTAATGGAATTAAACTCCGGAATTTGCCTCGGAGGTGATATCGATATAATATAAATATTTTCCGGACTAAAATTCTCATCTCGATATTTATCTCGATAATTATGAATTAAATAAGGAGATATACATGGACTTGCTAAATTAATTAGTTGGGCTATTTTATTTATTCTCATGTGGGCTCCTATTTAATTTGGCCCAACACATTAAATAAATAGAGTCCTCTTAGCCCAATTATCCAATTAAATAAAAAAAAGGCTGGGCTTACATAATTAACTCGGCCCAATCGCGTCGCTATGATAATATTAAATATTACCGAGTCGAATAAATTATTCCGGTCGTCATCTGTTATTTATTTATCGAATTTTACTATTCGTCCTCGCGGCTATAATTCGGATATCATAGAGAAGTCGCTTGATGATATTAATAATATAATGGTTGTAGCGACATTTGCTTCATAAATTATTAAATAAAGGGTTGGAAAAATACGGGGCGTTACATCCTACCCACCTTACAAAAATTTTCGTCCTCGAAAATTGAAAGTCTACTGAAATAGCTCGGGGTATTTTTCTTTCATCTTCTCTTCGAGTTCCCAAGTAGCTTCTTCAACATCGTGATGTTTCCACAGTACTTTCACTATCGGTATACTCTTCGTGCAGAGCTCTTGAGTTTTTCTATCGAGGATTGTTACCGGTATCTCACGGTAATGGAGGTCCGGTTGTACATTCACCTCATGATGATGGATAACATGTCTAGGGTCGTAGACATATTTGCAGAGTTGAGATACGTGAAACACGTTGTGAATGTCGCCCATATTTGGCAGCAGGGCCAATCGGTAAGCTACCGGGCCCACTTCTTCAAGGATCTCAAACGGACCTACATATCTTAGCTTCAACTTCCCGTGCATCCCAAAATGAGTCACTCCTTTCGAGAGGGATATCTTCAAGAAGACCTTATCCCCTATTTCGAATTTCAATTCACTGCTGCGGGTGTCGGCATACGACTTTTGTCGGTCTTGTGCTTCCTTGATCCTTTGTTTGATTTGACTGACAGATTTAATCATATCTTCTACCGCTTGAGGGCCAAGTGCCTTCCTCTCGCCTACCTCGTCCCAGTAGAGAGGTGACTTGCACCTTCTACCGTATAGTGCTTCGAACGGTGCCATCTTGATGGTTGACTGATAACTGTTGTTATAGGCAAACTCAATTAGTGGTAGGACTCGCTCCCAATTCGCTCCTTGATCGAGTATGAATGCTCTCAACATGTCCTCTAGGACTTGAATCGTCCTTTCGGATTGTCCATCTGATTGAGGATGATAAGCAGTGCTGAAATTTAGTTGAGTCCCTAGTTCTCTTTGCAAGCTCATCCAAAACCTGGAAGTGAATTTGGCATCTCTGTCGGAGGTGATGGAGTTTGGTAACCCATGCAGTCGGATTACTTCTCGCACGTAGATCTGTGCTAGCTTTTCGGCTCCAAAAGTTATCTGAATTGGTAAGAAGTGAGTGCTCTTGGTCAGTCGATCGACAATTACCCATATGCTCGTATTCTTTTTCTGTGTCGCTGGCAGACCGGTTACAAAATCCATAGCTATGTGCTCCCACTTCCACTCAGGTATTTCTAACGGTTGCAATTTACCGTACGGGCGTTGATGTAGCATTTTGACTTGTTGGCAAATCAAACAACTCTCCACGTACTCGGATATATCTTTCTTCATACCTTCCCACCAAAATGATTGCTTCAAATCTTGATACATTTTGGTTCCTCCGGGGTGAGCGGTATACGGGGGGTCATGCGCCTCCTTCATAATCTCTTTTCTTAGACCCTCATCTTCTGGTATGCAAATTCTTCATTTGAACAGTAAGGCATTATCTGGTGCCTCGGCGAAGTCTCCCTCTTAGCCTTGTCGAACTTTTACTCGGATCTTTTCTAATGATGTGCTCTGCCTTTGTAGGTCAATGATCCGTTGTCTCAGTTCGGGGATTACTACCATGGCAGCTAGACTTCCACCTTCTTCCTTTGAACTTTGTATAATGACTTCAAGTTTGAGTTTTTCGAATTCTCTGATCAAGTCCTCAGATGCAGTCAAATAAGCTGCGCTCGCATAGCCTTTTCGGCTTAGGGCATCGGCAACTTTGTTAGCTTTTCCGGGATGGTAGTTTATGGTCACGTCGTAATCCTTGACTAACTCTAACCATCGTCGTTGCCTCATGTTAAGCTCCTTCTGCTCGAAGAAGTATTTCAAGCTCTTATGGTCTGTGAATATTGCACATTTAACACCGTATAAATGGTGTCTCCATATCTTAAGTGCGTGTACCACAGCGGCTAGTTCTAGATCGTGCGTCGGATAGTTAAGCTCGTGTGGTCTTAATTGTCGGGAAGCATATGCTATCACTTTCCCACCTTGCATTAGCACACATCCCAATCCATTCTTTGACGCATCGGTGTAGACCTCGAAGTCCTTTCCATCTTCAGGTACAGCTAGTACAGGTGCAGTGGTTAGTAGCTCCTTCAGCTTTTGGAAACTTTTCTCACAAGCTTCCGACCATTCATACTTTGCACCTTTCCTTAGTAGTTGCGTCATTGGCCTTGCTATCTTTGAGAATCCTTCTATGAAACGTCAGTAGTAGCCTGCCAAGCCTAGAAAACTCCGGATTTCGTTCGGATTATTCGGTGATTTCCATTCTTGTATTGCTTGGATTTTGTTAGGATCGACCTTTATCCCTTCGGCGGATATAACGTGCCCTAAGAACATAACTTCCTCGAGCCAAAATGCACACTTGCTAAACTTTGCGTACAATTTCTCGGCTCTTAGTGTCTCTAGGACGATCCGAAGATGTTCTTGATGCTCTTCCTTCCCCTTAGAGTAGATCAAGATGTCATCAATGAACACTACGACGAATTTGTCAAGGTATTGGTGGAAAACTCGATTCATCAAGTCCATAAATACCGCAGGGGCATTTGTCAACCCAAACAGCATCACTGTGAACTCATAGTGTCCATATCTTGTACGGAAAGCAGTTTTTGGAACGTCTTCTGCTAGAACCTTTAGCTGATGATAACCGGATTTGAGATCAATTTTCGAGAAGACTCCGGCTCCCTTGAGTTGATCGAATAGGTCATCTATTCTAGGCAGGGGATACTTGTTTTTCAGTGTTAGTTTGTTCAACTCTCTGTAGTCGATACACATTCTTAGTGATCCGTCTTTCTTTTTGACGAATAGCACCGGGGCTCCCCAGGGCGAAACACTAGGTCTTATAAATCCGAGATCCAAGAGTTCTTGCAGCTGAGCCTTCAACTCTTGTAGTTCTTTCGGTGCCATTCTATACGGTGCTTTTGACACTGGTGCTGCTCCGGGTTCTAATTCGATCGTGAACTCTAATTGACGGTCCGGTGGTAATCCAGGTAGTTCTTCGGGAAATACATCCTCGAATTCTCGAACTATGGGAACGTCTTGTATCTCTTCCTTCTTGCTTTCATCTCCATCGAGCCAAACAAGGTAAGCTTGGCTCCCTTCCTTATTCAGTTCTCTCATTGCACATAGTGCGGACACGACGGGTATTCTTCGCCTCTTGCTAAAACCATAGAAGTCGATGATCTTCCCGGTGGAGTCTGTGAACGAAACCTTCCTCTCCTTGCAATCGATTATCGCCTTGCTTTTGGTTAGCCAATCCATACCCATAATAATATCAATGTCGGCCATGTCCATAACGTTGAGGTTTTCGATTGAGATATGGTCATTTCCTAGTTCCACTGTTACATTTGGACAACATTGGTCTATGGGTACTGTTTCTCCTGTGGGTGTCACTACATCTAAGGCTTTCTCTTTCCTTATAGTTTTCAGTTCAAGTAGATCTACACATGCTTTTGAGATGAAAGAATGCGAGGCTCCGGTATCAAATAATATAATGATAGGCATACTTGAAATCTGGCAGATACCTGTGAGGTTCTCGGCATCCTTTTCTGCATCACCTCCCTGAGTCAGACAAAAGGCTCTCCCTTGACGGTTGGCCTGTGGTGGTAGTTGTGGCGCTTGGTTCCTGTTCTGATTCTGTGGAGGTGCATTTCTTCTGGGTGGCTGCGGCCTATTCTGTCCTGCTCCAATCGGCGGAGGGTTCCGATTATAGTTATTGTGTCCATTGTGCGGACACCTTGCAGCAAAATGTCCAACTCTCCCACATTGGTAGCAAACGTTATTCCTGGCCATGCATTCTCGACCTAGGTGGTCTCTCCCACAACGATTGCAGTTGCTTCTGATAGGGGCAGGAGCACGGTTAGTCTGGGGTGCTCTCTGGAAGTGTTGGTTCCCAGATTGGAACCTCTGGTTTCCTTGCCAAGGCCTCTTATGTGCTTGGTGGTTATGTCGGAAACCTTGACGTGAAGGGTGTTCAAACCTCCTCTTGTTATCCTGTCGAGGTGGTTGACTGGGAGATACCTGCACCGATGTATTTTTAGGCAAGGTTGCCTCTATTGCCATTGCCCTCCTCAGTGCGGACTTGTATGTCAGTCCCTCCAAGCAAGCTAGTGCAGTCTGAATTTCCCTTCTCAGTTCGGATCGGAACCTTTTCAATTTCTTGTTATCCGTATCGATATGTTCTGATGCATATCGCGACAGTGCGCAGAACTTACGGTCGTACTCTTGTACGGTGTCCCTTCCTTGCTTCAGATTCATGAATTCTTCTTCCTTGCTCAGTTGGTACGTTTCCGGGACGTACCTCTCATATAGTTCGGCTTTGAATTCTTCCCAAGTAACAGTAGCAGCCTCCTAGTCAGTGAGGGTGCTCAGATGGCTCTCCCACCAATAATCTGCTTCCCTTGTAGTTGATAAGGCATACAGATCATTTTCTCCTCTTCGGTGCATTGGAGGTAGCAAAAAATTCGTTCCATGCCCCGCACCCAGATGGCGGCTTTCTCGGGGCTTCCAGTACCGTCATAAGTAGGCGGTTTTTGTTCAGAAAATATTTCCCCAATCTTTCGAGGTGGAGATGGAGGTGATGCCTCTTGTTCTCTTTCCCCCTGCTCCTCGCTTTCCTCATCCTCTTCCTCATGGATTTCATGAAGATTTCTCATACGGGGTCGGCCTCTTGGCGGCATTCTATAAAATGGGCAAAGTAGATGTTAAGCACAGTTGGATAATGGATTAGTTTGCGGAAATAAACATTCTCATACAATTACTCGCGTATTCCTTGATCATCAATCATGGTTACAATCAATCATGTGGTATTATCATGCCATAGCGTATCTCGCTATTCATTTCAATTCTAAAATTTCACAACATTATGCATGCCCGGCCATCATTTGTCTTCCACTTCGCATTTCAATAAATCACCTTGATAAAATAAGATCAACTAATACAACAAATATATTTCGTACGCCTCCAAGCTTGCTATCATTTTTGTCGTCCCTTCGGAATTATGACTTGACGCTTAGTTCGACCTTCTAGACTTGATTCGGAGGTTTTCTACATACTATGATTTGCAAAATACGATATAATTAGTTTTTGTTCATTGTTGAGTCTCGTTGTGTATGTTTACGGAAACTATTTTTATCTTTCGATTACTTTTCAGGCCGTGCCGCGGCCTGTGGTCCCTCCAACGGTGAGTCTGCGGCATTTGCCTTGTTTTCAGATGTCTGTCGTTGCCCGCGGTTGGAGACCGCGGCATTTGGCCGTGTTTCAGGGCCTCTGTCGTTGCCCGCGGTTGGGGACCGCGGCATTTTGCCTAAATATTTGGTCTCTGTCGTTGCCCGCGGCGGCAGCCCGCGGTGAAGGATTTTCGGCCTGTCGTCGCCCGCGGTGGATGACCGCGGCTGCAGACTGAGAAATGGCTAGCGAGGCGCGGTCCGCGGCCTCACCCGCGGCCTGACCGCGGCGATTTGCCTTGTTTCCAAGCCTCTGTCGTTGCACGCGGCGATGGCTCGGTTTGTTGTGTCTCCAGCGTCCCGTGGCCTCCAAAATTTGCGAATTCTTGCCATTTTCATGTATCGACTTTCTCGTACTTGAAGTTGCTTATATTTGTTTCTTCAATTCTTAAGTTTATTGTACAACGGTCGTATATGAATTCGAACTTCAACTATTATAATGTAACCCGCTATATAACTCATTCGTTTGAGTATATATATATATCAATCGTTTTCCCTCAAAATTTTTCTTCATTCACACCATGAGTACATGGATAATTCGGAGCTCAAC
>JAPKLW010006623.1:0-16938 GCA_026898455.1 Plectranthus barbatus
TCTGGAAGAATGATCTTCACCTCATCCTTGGTTCTGAGAAGCTTTACCCAGGTATAGCGCGAGTAGTCATCGACTACCACCAGCGAATATCGTCTTCCTCCAATGGTTTGCGGTGTTACTGGTCCAAACAGGTCCATGTGTAACAACTCGAGTACCTGACTGGTACTGGGGCAGACTGGCGACTGGTTCTTGAAGGACTTCCTAGTTTGTTTGCCTTGCTGGCAAGCTTTGCAAATTCCTTCCTTCTTGAACCCGCCCTTGGGAAGACCATCTACAAGATCATGCTTGGTTAGATAATTAATAGTTTTGAAATTTAGATGACTTAACCTTTTGTGCCACAGCCAGTTAGTTTCCATGGAACTGGTGGCAACAAAGCATGTATCAGTCTTCCCGCTTTGCCAGTCAACAACATAGAGACCTCCTTTCCTGACACCTTTCAGCTTGGTCTCGCCAGACTCTTCATTCTTGATCTGGCACCCTGATTTGTCAAACACAATGGTATAACCATTATCGCACAGCTGACTGATGCTCAGGAGGTTGTGCTTCAGATTGGTGACAAGGGATACATTCACAATTCTGACATCATCCTTCTCGATGCAGCCCTTGCTAATAACTCTGCCCTTGGAGTTATCACCAAAAATAACTGGAGGTCCTCTGACCTTGGTGAGCTCAGAAAATAGGAACTCCTCACCAGTCATATGAGCCGAGCAACCACTATCTATGATCCACTCGCTCGATCTCTGAAGCTGTGTTGCATGATCCTGTTCCTGCAAGAAAATGAAATTATTTAGGTCCCCGATCATCAGCGGGTCTCTGGATCATTCCTTTTGGAATCCAGACTTGAGTAATCTTCGGCTCGGTGTTACCCTTGCTGACATCACTTGTGGCCTTTCCCTTCCTTTTAAAATAATGCATGGATTTGTTTTTGGAAGGTGTGGCTGTGTGTGCGGTTCCTCTGGAAGTATTCTTCCTCCGAGGGTGTCGGAAATTTCTTTCCGACCGCTTGTGTTGCCTTGGTGGTCTCTGGAATTGTGGACCACGATGATTAGCCTTCCCAGCCCTTGAGAAAAGGTTTTGATTTGGCTCAGGCCTCCGATAGGTGTTCCTCCTATCGGGAAATATCCTTCTCTCAGTATTCTGCTGAGATTTGGATCCCTTGTAAGCATGCTGGCAACTGGCATACTTGTAAGGTTGGGCGTGGAATCTCTGGACAGCTGGTGCTGGCTGTCGGATTCCACTGGGAGCTGACGCTGACTTCCTTGCCTTAGAATATTTCGGCTTAGTCTGCGTCTTCGGGTATGCTGGCGTCCTGTCAGCAGAGGATCTTGCCAGTTGAGGATTTTGTCTTGATGACTCACCTATGTATCTGGACTTATGGTTCCTATGCTGATCAGCCACACGGGACTGACTGGTATTACCAGCTGGTGCTGATGCATTTACCAGTTTGCCCTTACCCTTACCAGTAGTGATTTGTTCGGGCTGGTTTATGCTCAAATCCTTTGTAAATCCCAACCCGGACTTATCAGAAGGCTTTCTCCAATGACTTAGAGCAGCTTCCAAGTCTTTTGAGCCTTTATTTAGAAAATTTATTCTATTTTCTTGCTCCAGAACGAGATTGTGAAAATTATCTCGCTCAGTTTTTGTAATTTGAAAATTTTGGAGCAACTCAAAGTGAGTCTTTTTCAAAGTGGCTAGCTCTTCACTGACTGACCTCGATTTTTCAATCTCTTTGGTCAAAATAGAAACTTGATCTTTCAGCGAAGTATTTTCGCCAGCCAAGACATTCTTTATTTCATAAAATTTTAAAAATTCTTTTTGAAGAATGTCTATAGTGACAGCTTCTGAGTCGGAGCAACGCGACTCAGAATCGTCTAAACTGATAGAAGGCATGATATGCATTGGGGAAGCTGATGATTGTACCTGATCATCAGCTGCAAGTGCCTCTTCACTGTCAGCACTTCCTTCAGCTGACTCTTCTCCGAAGGCTGCCATAAGTGCCAGTAGAGCTTCCTCTTCTAACTCTTCGTCTGACTCATACTCTCCGTCGTCATGGTCAGGAATATCAGGAACTTCTGTCCTGGTCAGCATGGCCTTGGCAATGGCCTTGGATGCTCGCTCTTCAAAGAGCTTTTTCAGCCTTTCCCGCTCATTTTTGTCCACCTGTGGACATTCAAACTTTAAATGATCAGGGGATTGGCACTGATAGCAAGCACGGGGAACTCTCTTGATGAATTTTCCATCAGATGAGCTTAGAGATACTCCCTGTTTCGACTTGGCTTTCTCCAGGAGAGCGGCCAGTCTCTTCATCTGTTGCTCAAGGTCAGCGATAGAGCTCTCGCTGTCTTTTGAGTTAGATCCCGATGTGGCTGGGATCTCTTTCGTCTGGTTGTGCTGGGCAGCAGGTCTGTCAGCATGGAAGGGCTTCTTGTGCTTCCATTTGAAGTCCTTCTTGACGAAGTAAGCTTCGTCTTGGGCTTTGATGCTGGGGGATCCCATGTTCCGGATGGCCTCATTCTTGTTTACCATCTGGATATCCCACTCGTGTGCCTGCAATTGAGCAAATAACTCCTTGGGAGTCATCTTGGACAGGTCCTTCTCCTTCAGAGCTGTGGTCTTCACGAACCAGTCCTCCTTGGGCATCTTGGACAGGATCTTGGCATTAAGATCTTCATTTGAGTACTTCCTGTCCAGTGACTTTAGCTCGCTGACAATGGCGTTGAATCTCACCTCCATCTCCTTGATGGTTTCTCCAGGCAGCATCTGGAAGGACTCATACTTGTCCACCGCAACCTGCAATTTGTTGCATTTCATTTGATCAGTTTCTTGACATAGACTATCAAGATAATCCCATACTCCCTTGGCATTGTCAAACTGGAGGGCTTCCTCCATCAGCGACTCTGGAAGAGAAGCCAGGATTAACTCGTGAGCAATGGAATCCAACTGATTCCGCTTCCTGTCCTCGGCGTTCCATTCGTCTTGGGGCTTTGGGATCACAGCAGCTGGACGATCTCCTAGCTGGTGCTGTATCTTGGTGATCTCGATTGGCCCTTTCTCCAGCACATCTTTCATTTCCGGATGGATGCTCTTCAGAGAAATGAGCGACCTCTTTCGCCATATATCATGCTTCACCGATTTGTAGTCGAGTAGCTTCGGAGTATTCATCTTGATGCACCTGAGCTAATCAAACAGACAAACAAAAAGAGCGCAAGGAAACGTGGATCTCGGTCCTAAGCGACTCAGAAACAATCGGTCTATAAGAACCTGGCTCTGATACCACTTGTTGGTCCCGGATTATCAGGGTATAACTTAGCAGCGGAAAATGTGATTAATCGTTTCTTGCACTCTGCTGGTTACTCAGCTGACTGGGACCTTGTCAGCTGGTAAGTCAACTTGCACTCTGCGTACTCAGCTGGCTGGCGACTGGCTCGTCAGCTGGTAGCTCAAGACTTAGAATATATTTAGCCTTGTTTGCACAGTTATATCAGTTTTCAGATATACACCAGCACTTGGGTGCTAGGTTTTAAATCAGTATGAAATACAGAAAGCTGATAAAAGACAAAGGATTTATAGTGGTTCGATCAACTGATCTACGTCCACTCTCCAGTCGTAGCACTGGAAATTCACTATAGAGTAATCAGGTACAAGTTACCTACGATCTATCTCTAGCTGGTGCGACCCTTGTCCACCACTTCGCTAGATCAACCGCTCCCGGTCTTGTTTCCTTCTTCAACTCTGATCAGCTGGTGGAGTGCGAACACGTCACTTCAACCTCCACAGCTTCACTGGGTGTTTAGTTCTCCCAAGAACGTATCTTCTCAATACGGCAAAAGCCCGTAATAACTCGAGTGCTGGCTGGCACAAGAGCTGCTGTGAACTTCCTCGGAAGAGAAAGAACACCAAAGAGATCAGTAACTTACAAGCTGGAAGCTTGAAGTCTCGTGTTTGATAAATCAACACACGAAAAGCCTTAGGAAAGGCCTCGAAAGTTGTATGCGCTTCTAGTTGCTTGAGCGTAATAAATTTGCAGTCTTTCGGTAGGTGAAGAGTATTGAATGTCAGGAAGCCAGCTTCTTAAATGTTGGTGGTTCCGACCTATTTATAGACGCAGGATCCCATTCAAATCTTCTAGCCGTTTGGACACATCCGGAAAAGGTCTCTGTCCTCGCATGTCCTTCTGACGGCGGCAGGTAAGAATTTCCGGAAAGCGCCATGCTTTTGTCCACTTTATCTGACATTGATCTCTTTATGTCAGAACGGCACTATTCGTCAGTACGAGGAATCGGAACTGGTGTCTTGAACTGATAGACTTTAAGGTATCCTCCCTTAAAGTCATACTTTGTCAGTTTATTCCTCAGACGAATCTTCTTTTTGTCTCTAAGACACTGGGAGAGAGAATCTGGAATTCTGCTGGTAACATCCGACTGGTAGATCATACTGGTGATCTTGTGCTGGCAGTCTAAGTCTACCAATATGTCTGATGTTAACTCTTGGAATCTCCCATGACTGGTGACTTCACCGCTGGTGAATAGTGTCAGTGAGAACACCTATTCTGCTGGTAAGGTTTGTCAGCCGCCTGCTGATGAAAAACCTTCCCAACTGGTGAACAGTAGCCAGTCTTTAGCTCTTTCTCATGCTGATGAACAGTGTCAGCACGAGTCTTTGTCAGCCGCCTTCGGATGAGGCTTTTCCAACTGGTGAACAGTACCAGTGGTAAGCACTTCTCATGCTGGTGAACAGTAGCCAGCATGAGTCTTGATCAGCTGCGACTTACAACTCAAATGACCTAAACAGGACTTTACATTTGAGACTAGAGCTATTCTAGAGACAAACTGACGCTGGTAGGACTTAGGATTTGATCCACCAAAACACCAAAACTAGAATCTAAACAAGTAGCTACTGGGGAAAAGGAAACTTAGCCAAATTTCCCAACACATGTAGACGTTTACGCATGAACTCCCACTTCTCACATGAAATAAATGTTTGTTTTAAGAAATCCTATCTATTAGAACTTATGAACAATAAATTAAGTAAGCTACACATGTAGACGTTTACCTAATAAATTATCCACTTCTAATAAAGGATCGCTTTGTGGAGGTCTTACTAAATTATGAGCTTAGTAATTTTTAGTTCATAAGGTTCAATTGCACAGATTATTTTGTGTAGCCATAATTATAACGTTGCTAAAATTCTATCATGCTAAGCATGAACCCCGAATTTATAGTCATAATTAATTACATAAAATAAATCACATAGCATGCTTTAAAGCTGTAAATAAAAGCAGTAAACGTGCTCCTATTATCTACAACATGCTCATATGCTGCGCAATTAAATTAAACACGTATATCATGCGAAGACAAATAATAAAGCAAATAAAATTATCCTCGTGGCCCCATGATATAAAACAAAATAAATCTAACTATTACAAGTTGGAATTTATTTTACAGATCTTCGACTGGGCTCCCACTTCTTGGACTGAGATCTTGATTTATTTTCTGAACTTGTGCCTCCAAGATTTGATCCAACAGAAAATTGGACAACTGGGCCAGTTAACCAGATCGCAGGCCTAGGCACACATTACAAGCCCAATAGCCCACGAGAACTCGGCCCGACGAGCCACCACTGGCGAAAAACCATCGCCGGCAACCCGCCGTCGTCGTGAGGGCTCCAGGCATGCACAACAGCCATGCACGTACGTGCATGGATGAAGTCCGCGATACCGCCTCCTCCGACCGTTGCCCGTTTTGCATGCCGCCGCCCCAGCTTGCCCCGACCGTTGCCCGAACTGCCGTTCACTCTTCTTCTCCTTCACCGGCCTCCGTGACTCACCGGGATCGCGCAAGATCGGAATCGGAGGCTCGCGCGAACCACGCAAAAAAAACCCTAGGGTTTTTCCGCGTTCCGGCCGCACGCCCAGCCCCCGTCGCCGTCCAGCCCGCGTTGCCGGTCCCGAGCCACCGCCGACACCACCTGCCCTGCGCCGACGTCGTCCGAGGAAGGGGCCCCCGCGCCGGCCGCCGGCGAGCGAGCAAAGAGCCACGCAGGACCTGCGCGCGCGCGAGCCCTAGGGATTGCCGCGTGCACGCGCCCCCAGCGCTCCAACACCTGCCCCGCCGTCCCGACTGGCCGCCTGCCGCCGTTCCTCGCGCCGTCGGCCTCGTCTGGGGACGCCGCACCTGCCCTGGCCGGCGTGGCACCGCGGCCGTGCGCCTGCGTGCGTATGCGGGCGCCGCGCGCGCGGAAACCCTAGGCGCCGTCGCCGCCGTCGGCCGCGCCCCCTGCTGCTGTGCCTGCCGCCATCGACCGCCTTGCATGGCGCTCGCGCTGTGCCGGCGCTGTCACGCGTCGTGCAGCCGTGCGTTCTTCGCGTTCTTCGTTCTTCGTGTTCTTCGTTCTTCGTTTTACAGATTTAATTTTTGAAAATAAAATTACATGGGATAATTCTAATTACAATCTAAAATTTCTAATCTAACCACGGATTTATCTCGTGGGTGAAAAACGAATCCATATAAATGGGCGGATTAACCCGAGGAACCACGAGGACGAAAAAACGTAAAATCAATCCATAAACCATCCATTGCATGCAATCAATAATAATAATCATGCATGTTCATAGGCAATATTATTTTTTCCGATAGAGCCAATTAATTAAACCTGGCTCTGATACCAATTGAAGGGATTCGTGAACTGAATCACGAAGTCCGTTTGCCAAGGATCGTTAATTGGAATATCAAAAATAAATTGATATGCCTATGAACAATCCTAGCATGCTCCTATATTATTATGCATAAGAAGGTTATGCGGAATACCTGGATCGATGAACGATGAAGAACGCGTGCGCGGAGATGCCCTTTGATCTTTCCCACGCACCAAGATTTAATTTCCTAACAGATTGAGGAAATTAATCTAAAGAAAATAAACAAATATTTTCGAAAATAATGAGGAGAGAGAAGAAGAAGAATCCTCCTGATCTGATCTTCTGATCTGTATCCCAACTCGATCTGAAAATCTGGTGAAGATTATCTATCAGATCCTTTGCCCGGTTGAGAAGCAGAATTTCCTCCTCGTATCTCTAACTCAATCGATCACCACAGCTCCCAATGCTCTGGTTTGCTGTGTGCAACTTGTGATCTTATGAGATGTAGGTGTATTGAGTTCTGAGGTACTGAGGCCTATTTATAGGAAATTCTAGGCTTCTATTGGGCTTGAGTTATCATGGGCCAGACCAGGGACCAGAATGCAAATAGCAAATAAGGCCTATCAATTAATTAATTCCCATATTGAACCCAGAATATAATTAATTAATTAATATTGATTCATACCACCAGAGAATCAATACTGTCCTACCTATTTGCTACCACATTTTGAGGAACGGGTTGCATTGGACTCGGTTTATCCCCGCATTTAAGGTTACAGACATTCGTTAATTAATTTAAGCTCTGGCAAGCTATTTAATTAAATAACATCTTTAATTCCTGAATCAATCCACTCAAACCTTTTCACTTATGCTTAAACTTAATCAGCCTGCAGGACTTTAGCATAACGAACCTTTTGAGCTGTTCAGGGAATGTCACCATCCTATACTGGATGTGGTTACCTAGTTCAGATACCAGACAGTCATACACAGATTGATATCACCCAAAACTGCAGAAGTACAGGTTCAACTAGAACCCTCTCTACAACTCAAAGTGATATACAATATTTGTATACTTCTGTATCCTCATATAGGTTTAAGATTCCATCGAGTCATAAAGATCTAGATTCTTTTAAGATAAAAGAATCGATCTTGACTTAGGTCCTCATCAATGTATGCCCCACACCAGCATACCAAGCATCCAAGATAAGATGCTTATCCGCATATGCTGCAGCCTACACCAACAGTTTAACCTGGAACTGTCTCAGCTGTGATGACTATTTATATTTCGCTAGGTCAAACGATCCATACAATCTTCCGTGATCTTCTACACACCGAATTATCTCCCTATCGACGAGATAAGAGGATAATTGTGTTTGCGACACATGTTTGTTAATTCAGACAGGAGATGAACATACAACAATTATGATTCCCAGTATATTAACCAATAAACCTTGTACATAATATACCAATCATAATGCTTTCAGTATATAAAATCATCAGACCGGCCATGTTACTTTGGCCAGCTAAGACGAAGATGGAATTTGGTGTGGTGGTAGTGGAAGATTTCGTAGAAAAAGATGCAAAGAGAATTGAAAAGATCGCAATCTAAATAGTTTGTCTGGCCATAATGGAGAAATTAATGAGAGAGAGGATGAAAGAAGATGAAATATGGGAAAATGAAAGACAAGATAAAATGTGCGAATGTAGGACATTGTGAAAGGATTGAGTGAAAGAAGATAGATATATAGAGAGAAACTAAAGAATTTATGGAAATACATTTATAAATAAATAAGATGAAAATTTTGTTGCCTACCCATGAAAGGCAGTAAAATTATTAATACCAGCCCGTGACAAATTCCATACAGAAATTTCATGGAAATGGAAAGATGGAGATTTGTGAAATCACGTCTCTGTATCACACAAAAATGAAAAAGGTAAGAAACAATACCAGAAATTTGGTTTATAGTGACACCCTTTTACTCACAGATAAGAAAAATGTTATGATATTATATCTATTATGACAACTGTTAGGAAAAAATAGTGTTAAATGTATAATATATAAATATTTTTAATAAAAATAACCTAATTGATTTTATAAGTATTGTTGAGGTTCGATTTTATTGTGAATCGGAGCCCCGAGAACTATAATATAAAATGAAGACTTTTTACAGTGTGAATGACAGACGCAGCTAACCTAATCAAACTAACAAGAAATACTTCTAATAAAACTATTAATCCGTTCTAGAAGATTTGTGTTTAAGATGGGAGATAGAAGAATAATATAAAAAACTTCAGTGTATGCTCTCATCCAAAAAAATCCTCTCCTTTTGCAATGGGTCTTGGGATCTATTTATAGGGATGCGGAAACCCTAGGGTTTCCGTGCCGTTCTCAACCGTCCGGACTCCTCATCGTGGTGTGGCAGCTCTGATTTTCCCGCAGAGTGGCCATTGGCTGGTTCGTTGAGATATTCACGGGGTCTTGGTCGCGCATTCCTCTCGTCGAGCTCCTCTTCCTTTCAGCTCGGCCGGATAGAACTATGGGGGAACCAAATCGAGCTTCTTTATCATAATCTAGGTTGCTTTTGCCCTTCGAGCTACTCGCTGTCCGATATTCTTTTAGTTCGAACTGAAGGTCCTTGTGTTGAGGTCGATAATGGGCCTGGCCCGTCGTTCGAGCTTGGCCCGATGCTCGGGTCGGATCTGGTCCGGACCTCTAACAATAGCCCCTTTGACTCAGCTGATCAGTCTTCGAAGCGGTCAGTTGAGTCAAAAATTAATGGTCCGGTACACGGAGGTTTTACCCAGGTTGCGGCCCTTTGAACTACTTTGAGAGTAATTCGGTACTGTTATGGGGTGCCTTTTAGGCACCTCCTGGCTCCCAGGACCAATTTCCTCTGTGGGGGTCCTGGCCCGTGCAGCCCCGGAAGGCGGCTACGGGTGCCATCATCGTGGGCCCGAATCCGTGGCGTTTATTTTTTGGGCAGTTCGGGTTCTGCCTCGATAATTTTCCTGGCCACCTGGTGAGCCCCTAGCGAGTCAGACTCGTGGTTATGGGGTCTTATATGTTGTGCGCCTGGGTGTGTCTACCCAGCGCAGATAGTTTTACTATCTTATCAATGTTAGTCGATCTATTTTGATCGAGTTCGCTAGCGAACTGCTTTTGACGCGTTCAAAATTTGGGCGGCAAAAGTCAGTGGCAGTTGTGTAATTTCCTCGAAATCCGGGTGCGGTTTTGGAGAAGTTGAGGGGTTATTTCGAGTTAATAACCGTCATTTGGGAATCGTGTCCCTGACTTTTCCCAAAGTTTCTTCTATCTTTCTTTCGACTTGTGCGATTTCCGGCAAGGCAGTTTTCCACTTCCGGTGATCAAGAATTCCATCGCGATCGTGTTTTAGCAAGCGATTCTCCCCACTTTCGCATCTCAGGTAGATCTCTAACTGATTTTTCTCTTGTTGATTGCTTCATTCTTTTCTGCGGAGAACTTTCTTCTCCTCTGCTGTATAGGTCTATGGTTTGGATCGACCTGCAACTTGTGCGTCATTACTTCAGGGTCGATACCGACCATGTCTCTGTGTGACCATGCGAACGTGTCCTTCTTCTTACTGAGAAAGTCTATTAGTTGACTCCTAACCTCGGGCTCCAAGCCGGCCCCGATGTTTGTTTTCTTAGCTGGGTTAGCCGAATTAAGTTCGATCTCTTCTGTCTCCTGCGGGTGGTAATGGCTCACTTCGGGAGAAGTGCTGCTGAGTGCATACCACCTTGAAGCTTGCGTAGTAGCACTCCTTGGCGGCGTTTTGTTCCCCTCGGATCGTGCAAACTCCTCCCGCCGTGAGGAACTCAACCACTTGATGGAAAGTTGAAGGGACGGCTTTCAGTTGGTGTAGCCAAGGTCGTCCTAGCAGAGCGTTATAGGCGCTAGGAGCGTCAACGACCATAAATGATACGTCGTAGTGTGTTCCTCCACAATATGTCAGGGGTACTATCGTCCCAACTGTCATTTGGACGCCGCCATTGAAGCCAATTAATGAAGTCTGAGATCGAACAATCTTTTCCTTAGGAATCTTCATTTCTCTGAGTGCGTGCATGAATAGGATGTTCGCCGAACTCCCCTTGTCGACCAGGATCCTTTTCACGTGGCAGTTCGATATGAGTAGCGATATCACCAAGGTATCGTCGTGGGGGTGGCTTAGCCCCGGCACTTCCTCGCTCATGAATTCAATTGGGTGATGGCCCGGATTCTTTCGTGGGGCCACGGCCTCCTCTCTGGTCAATCTCCTGGCTCGTTTTGCTGCGGAATCAGTGACTCCGCTAATTTCTGATCCCCCGGTTATACAATTTATAGTCCGAATCGGAACTAGTGACTTGGATGCACCTGCTCTTTCGGGATTCGACTGATTCGTGCGCTTGTCCCGGGTCCAAGTCTTCTTACCCCGGTCCGACAAGTATTCTGCCAAATACCCCTTCTTGAGGAGTTCTACCACTTCGAGGCGTAGGGCGCGACAATCCGCAGTGGTGTGGCCATGATCATTGTGGAACTCGCAGAATTTCTGAGTGTCACGTGCGGCCGGGTCGGCCTTCATCTTTGGAGGCCACTTTACCTTCTCGGGCATCCTTCGGAGTACATTTTGAACCAGGTCTGCCGGTGCGATGGAGAGCGTGTACTCCGGAATGTATGGCCCCAGATGATTAATCTGGGGCGGCTTGCTGTATGGATGCGGCCTCGGAGGGCGTCTGTCTCTCTGCTCTCTGCGGCCCTCCTCTCGGGTGTTCGGCCTCCCGCTGTTCCGACGCGCCTGTCGATAAGGCTCGTCCTCCTCCCACTTGATCAGAGCCCATGCGCGGTTCAGAGCGTCATCCATCGTTTGGCAGGGATAGATGGAGAGCTCTCGGTAGAGGTCTGAATCCACGTCAAGGCCTTTCGTGAAAGCCCGTACGGCTGTGCTGTTCGGGCAATTAGGAACTGCGACCAACTCTCTATTGAACCTTGAGAGGTACGCCCTTAAAGGTTCTCCCGGCTTCTAGATCACAGCATAAAGATCATCCGGGTGCTTATCGAGGCACCTACTGCTTGAATATTGTCGCAGGAACAACTGGTGCAGCTCGGCAAAAGTGGATATTGAGCTTCTGGGCAGATTTATGAACCATTGTAAGGCAGGTCCCATCAAGCTCGACCCGAAGCTCTTGCACATACACGCCTCCATCAGGGCTCCCGAAATTGCTAATGCCAACATCTTTTGCCGATAAACGGCTATGTGATTCTCGGGGTCAGAGGTCCCGTCGTAAAGGACGAAGCTTGGTGGAGCGAACCTGGCCGGGAGTTCGGCCCCAACAATATCTGGCGAAAAAGGGGATTCCGCATAGCTTTCTCTTGGGATAGTCTTCTCTGGTGCGGGGAGCCCTGGAATCCTGGATAATAGCGATTCGAGGTGATCGAATCTCTGCTCAAATCTCCGCTCAATCTGCTGGATGGCCTGAAGGTCCGATCGGCTCAGCCGTCCAGTCTGGTTCTCGAGCGCTGGTGGATCTTCCGGGGTTCTCTCGGTGGGTACCCCCTCAGTACGATTAAAATCTGTTTCCAGATTCCTCGCGGTGTTACCAATGCTCTTCTCCGTGCTTTGGGGTTCCTCGATAATCGGATGTCTGTTGTTACTTTGCAATTGCAGCCACCGATTCTCCCTTTCGAGGAGCTCGTACCTCCTCGCCATCTCTTCTAGCGCGCCTTGTGCTCTCTGCACCTGCGTCACCAACCTTGAAACATCGGGACTTTGAAGTACATGAGGTGGAGGCGGTAGGAATGCCAGATCTCCGAGTGGAGTGGCGTTGAACTCCTTCATCAAGTCGTTCACTGTCCCGGCTGGGTTGGATGTGCGTAAAGCCCCGCCACCTGCTGCGGCGGCTCGCCCCCGTCCTGATACTGCTGGGACCCCTCGGCTTGCTCCCGTCGGTGCCCCTCATCCTGCTCCAAGGTTGGATCCCCGACCTTGTCCTTCGGTCGGGGCAGTCCTCTGATCACCGACGCCTTCCACATGGGTGTTACCTGGGTCGTCCACCATTCCTGCAAAAAAGAAAGTGAAAATTGTTCTCGAGGCCCCACGGTGGGCGCCAAATCGTTGAGGTTCGATTTTATTGTGAATCGGAGCCCCGAGAACTATAATATAAAATGAAGACTTTTTACAGTGTGAATGACAGACGCAGCTAACCTAATCAAACTAACAAGAAATACTTCTAATAAAACTAGTAATCCGGTCTAGAAGATTTGTGTTTAAGACGGGAGATAGCAGAATAATATAAAAAAACTTCAGTGTATGCTCTCGTCCAAAAAAATCCTCTCCTTTTGCAATGGGTCTTGGGATCTATTTATAGGGATGCGAAAACCCTAGGGTTTCCGTGCCGTTCTCAACCGTCCGAACTCCTCATCGTGGTGTGGCAGCTCCGATTTTCCCGCAGAGTGGTCGTTGGTTGGTTCGTTGAGATATTCACGGGGTCTTGGTCGCGCATTCCTCTCGTCGAGCTCCTCTTCCGTTCAGCTCGGCCGGATAGAACTATGGGGGAACCAAATCGAGCTTCTTTATCATAATCTGGGCTGCTTTTGCCCTTCGAGCTACTCGCTGTCCGATATTCTTTCAGTTCGAACTGAAGATCCTTGTGTTGAGGTCGATAATGGGCCTGGCCCGTCGTTCGAGCTTGACCCGATGCTCGGGTCGGATCTGGTCCGGACCTCTAACAAGTATCTTTTCCTAACAGTAAGCTTAAAGTGTTAGGATAAATATCATTTTATATTGAAAAGAAATAAGGGATTTATAATTTTTGTATTAATATTTCCCCCAACATGAACGGTTAGAGGAGAAATTGTAAAAATATTATAAAATAAAATATCATAGAAATATAATAAGCAAGTAATTGAAATATATAATCTTTTCCATCTTCTCAACCCTATCTCTCCTTCTTCCTCACATTTTTCACCGTCAAAAAATTAAAAATTGGGAATAAGAAAATGAAATGGAGGTAGGCAATCTCCAATGTTGGTGGAATTATCCCGGCAACCGTAAAATTTACCGGCTCATCGTCTCCAACCCACCGCGCCATCTGCAGCCCAAGACGCCATTCTTTCCCGTGCAATAGCTCCGTCAGCTTCTGCACCGCCGGAGCTTCCTCGGTAATTGGCTAAGCCTTCATTATTCGCATTTTTTTCTTTTCTTCTTTTGGGGTATTTTACTAGTTCAATTATTGCGCTTTTAAGATTAAGATTTCCGAAGTTTCTCTCAGTTTTGGGTAGGATTGGTGCGTTCGATTTTGCTCATCAGTAAGAAATTGATGCAAGAATTGAGGGCTCTATAAAGCCGAGTATATACATCTCTTTCTTATTTTGTGTATATTTAAGTATATGTTTTACTTTTATTTTTTGAAGGTATTAATTGATCTCGTAATGTCTTCTGCTTGGGATTGAATGAATTATTCGAGCTTTTGAACACAATGGATAATTTAATAAAATTTATGGTTATCAAAATTGTCATTGTGTATAAAACATTCATAGGTATTGGTTTACCTTCCTCACTCAAAATCTCTCCCTTTAGTTTGTTAAGCTAGTCTATAATTAAAATACTCATGTTTCCGAATTGGTGTAGCAGATCTGATATTTTGAAAAGAACTCTTTTAAGGTGTCAAGCAAGGTTCTTTGAATTACCTACAATATATACTTCATTAATTAAAAATGTATTAGAAGGGACTTTTCTGATGACCTACAAGATTGGTTGTTAAAACATATATCATGCTTAGAGTAATGACTTAATAAAATGGCTAGATATGTCTATAGAACGAATGTGGTTTACTAAGTTTTCACTCTGTGGTTGGTGTGTAAGATATATCTCATCTAGTTTTGAGCTTCAATAAGCGATTATGTTACTGTGTTTTATCAATTATCAATGAACTTTTTGAGCTGATTATGTACTACTTTTGTATCTTGAGCTATTATTATAATTATTAAGTTTTGTTCAGAATGCTCTACTGCTAAATGAATCTGAGTTGCATGGCCGCCACTTGAAGGTTCATTTTCTTCAACCTTGGTCAAATAACAGTTTCTGGGCATATGTGCTAATTATCAAAACAAGTATATGTATATTCTTGATTGGCAGGTATCTGCTAAGAGATCTAATATTCCTGGAATGAAACAATTTCGAAGAAGGCATCCAGGTTTTGGTTCGAGAAGGCCTTTTATGCCCGGTCCTCCTTTCTACCCTCCTTACGACCATGGGTGAGCGAACTACATACTTGGGTGGTCATAAATCGCATTCAGTGGTTTTGTTTGTCCATAAGTGCTTCCAGCAGCCTGAGTTTAATTTACAATGCGCTGCTGAAAAGTATTTAAGTGTAGCTTAGTTTAAACTAAGAAGTATAGTATTGCATTTCACTAGTTTAGTTTTTCAACTAGCATAACTTATTAGTTTCTATAGTCCAGAAATTAATATATAGTAGTGTTAATCTAACATATAGATCATATTGTGACATATTGCAATAGTTTATAGAAAGGAAATGATAGGATAACATAAAAAATTATAAAATCCAGTAATACATGGAAGCTAATATTAAAAACGAAGTTTTTATTTTTGCTGTCATTATTTAAATGTTGTCGTTGTATCAACTATTATGGATTGAAATGTTGCATCATTGTTTTTCTTTACAGATTTCAATATTCATTGATGGACGATGAAGATAATTGCAAAATGGCACAGAGAGTGATGAAGATAGTTGTTCATAGTTCATTAGTAACTTTGATACTTTGTAGACAAAAAATTTGGAATTCTTACCTATTCTTTCTATTTATAATGATCGAGTTCAGTAGTTTTCTATGAATAACTAATAAAGTTTGTTGGATACATAATTAAATATATTTATGAATATCGATTGCTTATTTTATTTATTGGTGTTTACTTTTAATTAGTATACAAAATGTGAATGTAATGAGCAAAATCATAATATGACTTTTTTATTATCCATGCATATAAGCTAGCTTTTCCTGACAGGAAATACAAAATGTGAAGTATAAGTATTTTTAAACACATTTTGTGGTGTCAGCAAAAATAATTTATCCTAATAGATTCATATGTGAAGTTAAAATATTTTTAGTCGCAGAATATGGCATTAGTAAAAATAATTTACCTAACATATTAGAATGTCAAGTAAAATATCTTTACTAACAGTGTAATATTGTAATTTTAGAATCATTTTTCCAACACATAAATATGTTAGAATATGTATATTATCTTGGCACCACTACTGTTATTATAAGACTCCACTCTATAGTGACACCTTTTTGGACACCAGTATGTAGTAGTTTCAGCATAGGAACATGTGTCACAATATCTTTTATTTAGTGACAGGTAACCCTGTCAAGACAAACATATTTTGTAGTAGTGAAATTACAGCATGACATGAGTAGTGAGAAGTTTTTACATCTATCATTAATTTATTATTATTTTATATTTAAACTTGATTCGAAGAAATGGGAGATTTGAATCCTACTTGCTCCTCATTTACCTTTATATTTTCTCTCTCTTTTTTTTTTCCTATCTATTTAGATTTATAATTTGATCAATATCAACATTTCTTTATGGCATCCATCACTCTATAAATAAAAATTTACTTTTTATAATACGAATAATATTAATTTGTATGTATACATAAATATTCAATAATATCAATGTGGTACAAGTTGTTAGCATTTCACATGATCTATATATAGCATTCATATTCTTGCAATAATAATAACAATAAATATGGGACTCATAATTATTGATTTTCGTTTCTTTCTTTTTTTTTTTTTTTTGCATATGAGGATAAAACTAGTACTATCCTTTCAGGAAAGCTACTTGTGAATAAGAAATTAATAATATGCATTTTGTTTAATAAGCATAGGAATTTTAAAATGATTTTTTGTAAACCTCAAATAAGTTTTTAATTCAAAACAATGTTTAAATTTTATTTTCTAGAAAGTACAAAAAACATACATATTAGTTTCATAATATGGATATGTTTCTCTACATAATTTATAATTTTCAATGTTAAATTTTTTTATTAGTGTATGCTAACTTTCAAATTATTATGCTAAAACATCTTGATCTTTGAACTTTTTATTTCTTTCTCTCCATTTTTAGAACAAAAACAAATTTTGATTATTATTGGTTATGCAAATTATTTTTTACTTCATTGAATAAACAATTTAATAAGTGCGTTGATGCATATTAAACTTGTATCTCGAATTTCTTGACATGCAACTTGATATGCTACTCGAATGTACTGGAGATTTA
>JAPKLW010006624.1:0-16936 GCA_026898455.1 Plectranthus barbatus
GGTCATGAGTTTAAAATTTTTCGGACATAAATGCGGAATTAGTTTCATAAATGCATTTATGTAAAATAAAAAAAAATGATATGAATGTTGAATATGGAAAGCTATTGTTACTGGCAATGTGTGTGGGTGTATGGCTAGTAAACTTTCACACCTAACTGAATTAATTATGAAAACCTACACATGATAAATGAGTAATCACCATCTCAATTTATATTTGGCTACTTCTTCTGATTTTGTGAAAACATACCACTCACAGAAACGTGCGTCGGAGGAACGCAAGAATGGGGTGGAGCCGACCATGCAGCCCCGCCGTGTCGGGTGATTTTATAGACAAGAAAACAAGCAGAAGCCGCCGTGCCTGGTGGTTGCATGGACAAGAAAATGACCACGCACCTACATGTCTAAGTCTAATGTTTCTTCTCAATCAATGTATTGAATTTTAGGCTCTACAAACCAAACCCTACTTCTTGAAGTTGAACTGATTGATCTCTCTTAGTTCCCCAAACTCCCCTTTTTGTTGTCAGTGGCGGATCTACATGGGGATAGGGGGGCTGGGGCCCCTAGCCTAGTGATGGCCCCGGGCCGGTTCCGGTTCGGAACCGCCGGTTCCACGATTCCGGAAAAATGGAACCGGAACCGGCGGTTCGCCACATATATTTTTTTTATTTTTTTTAAATTTTAATTATTTATTTTATTTGAAATATAACATTTGGTTTGTACAAAAAAATTGTAATTATAAGTATTTTGTTCCTTTGAGTAATATTTGGTTTGTACACAAAAATTGTATATTATTTTTTACTTTGTACACAAATTAAATAAACACAAAAATATATGAGGAATATTATAAATTAAAATTACAAATTTAAACTTACAAGTTACAATGATGAATGTATATTTACAATTTTTTTTGCAACTACACAAGTTATACAAATTACAAAATTGTATATTATTTTTTAACTACACAAGTTATACAAATTACAAAATTGAAGAATTAATATTATTACAATAATTGAAAATTAAAACTATAAACAAATATGAGTAATACAACGACAATAATTGAACGGCTAAATTAAGAATATGAGTAATACAACGACAATGGAATAACTTACCTCCGAGAACCGGATTGCACTCCAAAATAAGCTCCCTTATTGATGCGGTGTTGTTGCTTGCATCATCAAAACCAATAGAAAATATTTTGTCGTTTATTTTATATTGGTGAGCTATTTTTATTAATAAACGTGCTATATTTGATGTCGTATGAGGATCATCAAATTTTCGGTATGCAATTATTCTTTTATTTACATTCCAAGAAGAATCTATCCAATGAACGGTTACACCTAAATAATGATGTTCGGATCTACAATCATCCCAAATATCGGAGCAAATAGAAACCCTATGATCTAATTTTTTAAATTGATCGCGTAAAGTCAATCTATATTGTCTAACTCTATTTCTTATTGAACGCACCATAGTTGTGCGTGGAATTCTTTTTTGAAGAGGTTGGACCGGATTTATATATTTTTCAAAATGTGCTTTATCCATTAATTGAAAAGCTAAACTCTCTACACAAATTCATGACGATAATGAATCCCTAGATTCTATCGGATCATATTTATGAAGAGCGGAAGAGGAAGACGTACCTTGGGAAGTACCAAACGCACCTTGGTTCAATTGAGTTTGACCCTTAGCCAAGCCATACTCCATGGGATGCTTCACCTTTATGTGGCGTTGATATGTTCCATATCCACCACCGGAGGTGAATTTGTATTTCTTAGGGCAATAATTGCAAAATAGATCAAATTGTTCGGGAGCATCTATAATTTCATATTTTTCTAGTTAGATATCATATTTAAATTTTAAATTAAGTATAAGAATTTGAAATAAAATTTAAAATAAGTATAAGAATTTAAAACACCACGTACCTTTCTTTTGCTCCTTTGCACGAATTTTTCGGAAGTGCTTTGTGAAAAAATCGGATTTCAAAGCTTTTGGACTTAAATTTGAATCGAAAGCATCATCTTCACCCCTCCGTCACTGCTGTAAACTCTGCTGAACTCTTCCAAGTCAATGAACCCGTCTCCGTCCGCGTCGGCCGCCTGAAACATCTGCGCCGCCTCGCTCTTGGCTGCGCCGCCGCCACCGAGGAAATCGATAGCCTGCTTGTATTCTTGGAGGGAAATCCTGCCGTCGCCGTTGGCGTCGAACTTGTTGAAAACCTTCCTCACATCTTCGGTGCTTGGCTGCAAGCTTTTGCTGCGCATGGTTGAGGGTTTGTGGATTTCTTTGGAGTAGGTGTGGTGGAGGGTGGGTTTGGGCGATGAGGGCTTCTTTGTGAAGCTGCGGTTGAAGCTGAGGAAGCTGAGTTTCGACATGATTCAATTGGTTTCTGAGTTTTGATCGATGGAAATAATAATAATATGTGGAGAAGAAGAGGTGGTTTGTAAGAAATGTGAAGAGAGACTTCACTTATATATAGATCACCTCAATAAAGTGTATATATATATATACGAATTTTGTAAGAACTTATATTCTCATCACTTCACGAAATTTCTTTGAAAGATATGAAATCTTTGATATTCATTATAAAGTTGTACGTATTCTTTATGACTGACGGGATTCGGATTTTTTTGGATAAAATTATTTAGTATTCCCTCCGTCCCATTAGATTAGTCCACTTTGGATTCGGCACAGAAACCAATGTTTGTGAGTATAGTGGAATTAATATTTTAATGATGTGAGGAGATTTTTTTCCATTTTAGGAAAGTGGACTAATCTGGTGGGACAGACGAAAATGGAAATATGGACTAATCTGGCGGGACGGAGGGAGTATAAAAAAGTTAATATTCTTTTGGGTTTTATTTGATGTTGTGAGTCATGATTTATGGTGTTGCTCGGGAGAAATTTCAGTCCAAACATTGTTTATCAATGAAATATTCTTTGTTTCATAGATATTACATAGGGCTAAACCTAAAATCGATGAGTGGATTCGATTACTTCTTATTTCTTATATTATACTTATATAACAAAAATCTAATAGAAATAATATTTAATTGATAATTAAGTCCTTAAAAGTTATTTAATTATGAGGTTAAAATATGTACAAATATTAATTAAATAATAGCATAATATGTTATAAATATTTAAATTGACGAATATAGAAAGACTGTGAAGTGTCTTGGATATTTTATGATAGAGAATAAATATCTCGTATGTTTTTTTATTGTTTAGAAAATTAAAGTAAAGATGAAAAAAATTAATGACTTAAAATATTAAAAATAAAAAATTATTCTAGAACTTATAATTAAGTTGGATTGACTAGCATGAAAATTGAAGACTATTTAAACATACAAATTTTAATCCTAAAAAATCTCAATCCAAATTTACCCAAGACCTTAGCTTAATCTAATAGGAATTGAATGACTCTAAATCTGATTAATTAGCCCAATTCATATCTCTATTTATAAATTTGAGGTTTTTCCCTTGATCTGCGTAATAAAAATACCTAGTTTTAATTCTTTCATAGTCCTTTTGTCCTAACTTGTGTAATGTTTGTTATTTTATTCTTTTATAAAATCTCATTTGTGTAAATCTATCTCAAACATATCATGTATTCCAAATGTTTTTCCTTCTAAAATTAATACATTTCTTATTTTCCAAATAAAACTATTAGTATTTTTCACCACGACTTTCGTTACTGAAGATAATGAGCACCCCAAACAAGAAATTGAACATGGTTAATTATGTGTTAAATATTATACATTAATTAGTTGATTAAAATGGCATGAATTATTACCTTATAACAGTGAGATATTTCTTTACAATCCATATTGTACAACGATGGATGCTTCCAAAAACAGTTATCGATAGTTTGAGTTAGAAATAATTACATACTGCATGTAGAAGGTAGAAGGTGTGTTAAATATTTCACATCAGTTGATTAATTATAATTGTTAGATATTTATCTTCTTATAAGCTTGTCTGTATGAATGAGAATCAAAACAAATTTTAAACAGCCAAGGTTTTTGCTTGTTTTGGTATTTGTTATAAATACTTTCCTAATAATATAACATGATATATAATATTAAACTATGGATGTCAATTTAGCCCGAAACTCGCGGGTTGGCCCGATTAACCTGAGCAAAAATACGGGTTAGGGTCGAAATATTTTGGCCCGAAAAAAATTTAGCCCGAGACCGAATAAGCCGAGGCCCGATAGGATTGAGCCCGAAATCCGATGGGTTGGCCCGATTAACCCGATAATTTTTTTATTAATATATTTATCATAATTATAGTACTAAAATCTACTTTAGATTTTTAAGATCATATTTATTTAAGTTATATAATTGTATTTAGTTCAAATAGTATTTAATACATAGTTTAGTTTATTTACTTTTGAATTTCAAACATATTCAAAAATTACTAAAATAAAAAATAATATATTTTTTATAGTTAAATTTATCATTATATAAGAGTTTGTGATATGTTTTGTATTTTTTATTAGAAAAAAGTAATAATTTTTTTATTTTTTATTATTTAAAATTTTAAAAGAATGAAAAATATTTAAAATAAAAAATAATAAGTAAATTCATTTGCCTGACGGGCTAGCCCGAAAACCGACGGGTTAGGGTTAGTGTCAAGATTTTTTAGCTCGAAAAATTTTCAGCCCGATTTGACCCGGACCGATTAACCCGTAGCCCGATAGGGCTGTCCTGAAATCCGACAGGTTAGCCCGATTGATATCCCTATATTAAACATTTATTGGTTGAAACAAAAAAAAAAAAAGGATTTAAACCTCAAACAAATAACATGTAAAAGACCCAAGCTCGGCGATATAAACCAAGTATAGACGATGTTGGAGATTATACAAACCATATCATTAAGGATATATACTAAAAATAATTCCAAGTAATATATCAGATTTCGTGCATAGCTAGTATAAACGGATTAATTAATTTTCTGAATGGCTTTCCTGTAATTAGTTAATAGGTAATAGTATAAACAATCCTTGTACCTAAAAAAAACAAAGGCCACATAAATAGTCACCAAATTCAGGAAATAAACCGAGTGATAGAAGTCAAGAAACAATGATCCAAGCAAATTAATTAGTGTAGGTCTTCGTTAAAACTGTTAAATGTCTCATATTAATCGAAGATAATAACATACATCATCATCATCTTATAATGATAAGATAACTTTGTTTTTAATAAGTCGATTTTGTCAAAATGAGTGCATGTCTCACATTAATATAAACTAATGACAATGACACGAATTACATTATAATTATGGTGGAGTTACAACCATTGCCCATAATAAACCAGGAAAAACCATTGCCGACACCTCCCCCCTGTGACGGGGTTCAATGAAAAAGCACGCACAAATTAAATTCTAACCATACATATCTGTAACAAAAATGCTTTTCGCTATATCTATTCAATGAAATTACATCACATTTTTTTTAAATACGACGAGGAATCATTGATTTTGAGAACTTAATTACCAAGATTTAACTAATAAAAGTGATGAAAAGCAGCACACACGAGTGTTTTGCATTGATTGGTGGTTAATTTATCATAGGCAGATTTATATATGTATCGGCCACCATAATCTATATAAATATAACTATAATATATATATTTTTTTGCTTTTTAAGAATAGAAATCCAATTTTTAATGAGTTAGTCCAACAAAACGTAAAAAAGTGAAAGGATATTATTATTTTTATTCAACTTTGTATATAATTTTTGTTTTGTAAAATGAAACTTAGTCTGGTACGATATATATCTCTGGATCAACTACCGCGTAAGGGAAGTTTTGATACTTTTAAAAATCATTGTCTGGTCCGATCGGATAACAATTCAATGAATCCTTCTTTTAAAAAGGAGATATATGGAATCAGCATATTTTTTATGTGGAAGTTTTGCTTCCACCTTTTTTTTCCCTTTGATTCCATTTCTGCTTTATCTCTCTGCCCACACGCTTCGCACCACCTTCCTTCCATTGTTATATATGCAGTACTCAGCATCAACGTAGAAGGTATCATTTTTTCAATTGAAAATCATTAATCAATCTTAGCGCGTGCATGAAATATATTCTATAAATCTTTTGAGTCTTCCACATTCATAAATATATATAACCATGATTATAAAACTTGTTAGGCGCTAATTAATTGTACGAGAACTTAGCAGCCAGAAGTGGAAATAAATTAAACAAACAATTCGATAAAAGCCTTAGATCCGGTGTATCATTTGCGAGACGATTAGACTATATATATAAATCCTAGTTATTCTATCATTGTGAAGTATGAATATTGTTCAGTAGGTTCTAGAAGTAGTTGTAACAGAATATACAACAGAAACGAGAGAAGATATTTGTGAGGGTGGAGAGTGTATATATTGTGTATGCTGTAACTGTTTTTAGTTGAGTAATTCAAATATCTTTTTTTCTCTCTCTAAGCATGCATACGTAAACAAACATGGTATCACGAGTCAGTTGAACCTCTCGTCAGTTTTCTTCTCCGATTATCTTCTCCGGTGATCTCTTCTATTTTCTTTACCTGCTTTATGGCATTAATCACGCTGCCAGCTGTTTCTCTCAAACTATCCAGAGCTAACTACAGCTACTGGAAACCGCAAGTTGTTGCTACTGCGCGCGCGTATGGTCTTGAAGGTTATTTGTTTGGGTTGATTCCGGCGCCGGCAAAATTTGTCGATGCGCCAGAGGTTTCTGATGGTGAATCACCTACTACCACTACTCCTACACTGAATCCAGGTTATGTTGATTGGGTAAAGAAGGATCAGCTTCTGGTAAGCTGGCTTCTCGCGTTTGTTTCCGAGCAGATGCTTGGTCACGTTGCTCGCTATTCCTCGGCGTTTGAGATATGGTCGGTGCTCGAAAAATTGTTTCAAAACAATTCTAAAGCACGTGTACTGCAACTTCGCAGTCAACTTCATACATTGAAGAAAGGTTCGCTTTCAATTGATGAATATATCGGCAAGATGCGTGAGATCGCCGATGAACTCGCTGCTGCTGGGCATGACATGTCCGATGATGAGTTAATTTTGCACATTCTGGAAGGCGTTGGTTCTGAGTATGATGCTGTTGTGATTAATCTTACCACTAGATCGGAGCACTTCACCATACCAGAAGTACAGTTCGCATTGCAAACTCACGAGATGCGCATTCAGAACTCGCAGTCTTTAGAGTCGATTGTTCCTCCTGCTGCTCATATTGCTACTCATAACACTGGTTACCAGGGGCGTGGTAACCGCGGTGGTGGTCGTGGATATCGTGGCGGTGGTCGCGGCAATGGTGGCCGTTACAGTCGACCACGTGTTTTCTGCCAGATCTGTGGCAAAGCCAACCATGTGGCTTATAAATGTTTTAAACGATTTGATGCATCGTTTCAAGGTCCAGATTCTACGACTGATTCATCTAATCAAGCTTTTCTTGCAGCTTCATCTCACTTTCCAGATGATCCGAACGCTGAATGGGTGATCGATAGCGGAGCCACGACGCACATTGCTGCTAATCTAAATCGACTTCAAGTAAAAGAAGAATACTCTGGTCCTGAGTCTGTTACGGTTGGAAATGGATCTTCCCTTCCCATTTCTCATGTGGGTAAGTCTTTATTGCCAACAATTGCTCGATCTTCACCGCTCTTACTTAGTCACATTTTGTGTGTGCCGAATATCACGCGGAATCTCATTAGCATCTCCCGGTTCACTAAAGATAATAATGTGGTTATTGAATTCCACCATGATTGTTGTGTTATCAAGGACAAAGTGACAAGGCAGATTCTTCTCAGAGGATCGCTCAAGGATGGGCTATATCAGCTTGATCTCAGTCACCTACCTACGTCTGCTGCAGCAAGTTATCTCACTACCGTAACTCCCTCTTCAGCTATGGTGTGGCACCATCGGTTAGGGCACACTAACCTCACTACTCTTCAGCATGTGTTGAAGTTAGCAAATGTGTCTGTTAAGGCGTCTGATTTACAGTTTTGTAACTCTTGTTGCATGGGTAAACTCCAGTTATCATCTTTCCCGTCTCGTCCAACTAGATCTTGTACACCGTTTCATGTGGTTCATACAGATGTCTGGGGTCCCGCGTCTGTACCCTCTCGTGAAGGCTATCGATATTACTTGCATTTTGTTGATGATTTTACTCGCTACACATGGATTTTTCCTATGACGGTTAAATCTGAGGTTACTTCTATTTGTATCAAGTTCTTTTCATACGTGCAGAACCAGTTTCATACACAGATTAGAGTGTTTCAGTCTGATGGGGGTTCTGAGTATAAACCTCTACTTTCGTTTCTTCAAGAAAGAGGTGTGGTATTACGTAATTCCTGCCCGTACATTCATCAGCAAAATGGCTTGGCCGAAAGGAAACATCGGCATATAGCCGATACCGGGTTCTCTCTGCTGGCTCAAGCGCATCTACCGTTTAGTTTTTGGTGGGATGCCTTCTCAACGGCTGTGTATGTTATTAATCGGTTGCCATCTCCGGTTATTCATCATAAGTCTCCGTTTCAACTGTTGTTTAACTCTCCACCTGACTACTCGTTCATGCGATCTTTTGGCTGCTCTTGCTTTCCGTATCTACGACCTTACAACTCTTCCAAACTTCAGTACAGAAGCTCACAGTGCATTTTCCTGGGTTACAGTCCTATTCATAAGGGATATAAATGTCTTCATCCTTCTGGTCGGGTTTATGTTACACCTACAGCTGAATTTGACGAACTCAATTTCCCTTACACCACCTTATTCTCATCTGCCCAGTCTACCAGCCCTAGTCCGCATTCTCAAGTTTTTCAGCTTCCCGTAAATCAGCCTCCTCATCCTTCTTCCAGCATACATGGTCCATCTGTGTCTAACAATTCTTCTCATTCACCTACTGTACCACCATCACCTCCAGATGATCTTGTGCCCCAGGCATCCTCCTCATCCGATTCTTCATCCGGCTCTATATGTTCTTCATCCTCTCCATCTGGTCATATTGATACATCAGATACTATACCTGCATCCTCGTCCTCACCACCGTCAGCTCCAGAACCAACTCATCATATGGTGACCCGGTCCAAGAATGGCATATTCAAGCCTAAGGTGTTGACTGCATGTCATGGTGAAGATATGGAGCCATGTAGTGATGCTCAAGCCCTTGCTCATCCTGCATGGAAGCACGCCATGCAATTGGAGTATGATGCACTCATTCGCAACTCTACTTGGTGTCTGGTGCCACGTGATGCTTCTATGAATCTCATCACCAACAAATGGGTGTATAAAGTTAAACGAAAACCGGATGGCTCGGTGGATCGTTTTAAAGCTCGTTTGGTTGCACGTGGGTTCGAGCAGCATGCCGGTGTGGACTTCTTGGA
Organism: Plectranthus barbatus; assembly: GCA_026898455.1. NCBI lineage: Eukaryota > Viridiplantae > Streptophyta > Magnoliopsida > Lamiales > Lamiaceae > Plectranthus > Plectranthus barbatus. Next base: position 9,376 of record JAPKLW010006624.1, read on the forward strand.
TACCTTTAGTCCGGTGGTCAAGCCCACCACCGTTCGGCTAGTCCTTTCTCTTGCTGTCTCGTTCAAATGGGACATTCAACACATTGATATCAACAATGCATTCTTAAATGGTCATCTTAAGGAGACCATTTACATGGTACAGCCTGCTGGCTTTGAAGATCCGCAACACCCAGACTATGTTTGCAAACTTCTCCGTTCGCTATATGGACTTCGCCAGGCTCCTCGCGCCTGGTTTGACAGGCTCAAGGCGTTTCTTCTGGACTGGGGCTTGGTCCGTTCTACCTTTGATCACTCTTTGTTCATAGGATCGCAGGATTCGTCCCGCCTTCTGGTGTTAGTTTATGTTGACGACATTTTGATCACGGGTGCTGATCCTGCTAGAATTCAGAAGTTAATTTGTGATCTGGACAAGGAATTTTCTCTGAAGACTCTCGGCTCCGTTAGCTACTTTCTGGGCGTCGAGGTATCTCGTCATCAGTCTGGTGTGTTTCTCCAACAGCAGAAGTATATTCGTGACTTGCTTCATCGGGCGAATATGCTTGATTGCAAACCCTGCGGCTCACCCATGCAACCTCGTGCCAAGCTTAATCCTGATGATGGTCCATCGTTCTCACAGCCTACTCTTTATCGCAGTATCTTGGGTGCCTTGCAGTACATCACTCTCACTCGGCCTGACATCAATTTCGCAGTGAATCGACTTAGTTAGTTTTCACAGGCACCTACGGAGTCGCATTGGACTGCCTGTAAGCGTGTATTGCGCTTTCTTAAGGGTACTATGACGCATGGGTTGCTTTTTAAACCTGTCACTGAGTTTGCGCTGACTGGTTTTTGTGATGCTACATGGGCCAGTGATCCGGTTGATCGCCGGTCAACCGGAGGCTATTGTATTTTCTTTGGTCCGAACTTACTCGCATGGTCATCGAAGAAGCAGCAAGTCGTGGCGCGCAGCAGTGCGGAATCTGAGTATAGGGTGCTTGCCGATTCCGTGGCTGAGCTCGTGTGGTTGAAGTCTGTTTTTCTGGAGCTGGGTTATTCCCTTACATCACCTACCGTTCTCTGGAGCGACAATCAGAGTGCCATTGCACTCGCTTCTAATCCGGTGTTTCACGCGCGCACGAAACATATTGAGGCGGATGTCCATTTTGTTCGTGAACGTATTGTTAGCAATGACGTAAAGGTTCGGTTCGTGTCGAGTGATGATCAGCTCGCTGATGTGCTCGCCAAACCACTATATGATACACGCTTCCAGTGTCTCGCTTCTAAGCTCGGTGTGCAAGCTCGTCCATGTCCAGTTTCTGAGGGGGTGTATTAGACTATATATATAAATCCTAGTTATTCTATCATTGTGAAGTATGAATATTGTTCAGTAGGTTCTAGAAGTAGTTGTAACAGAATATACAACAGAAATGAGAGAAGATATTTGTGAGGGTGGAGAGTGTATATATTGTGTATGCTGTAACTGTTTTTAGTTGAGTAATTCAAATATATTTTTTTCTCTCTCTAAGCATGCATACGTAAACAAACAGAGACCTGGCTTCACATATTAGCTAAAGAGGCCAGGGTAATCTAAACAGGCCCATGAACAAATTTTAAATTTCACTAATTAGGCCTAACAATTCATCTATTTAACGTTAACATTGACCAAAATCCAGCCCTTGATTTCGAAAATAGACGTCCCAGATTTTCTGTTGTCATTTATCATTGTTGCTAGCTTCTTCTATCATTGAAAGGGCAAATTAGTCCTAAACGGGAAAAATTGAAATGGAATAAAATCTACATGCTGATTTTTCGGATTCAGTTACCAAATCAAATCCCCCACAATTTTTTCCATTGTTATCATATAAATTGGAAACAGAAAATACACCACTATTTATTTCATTATCTTAAGTTAATCGTTATCATTGTTTATGGCTCTTTGTGTCATTGTTTATCGCTTTGTGTGTCATTGTAAGGTAATTCTGTCAACTTCCACTAATATATTATCGTTAAATGTATAAACAATTTTAATTATTCGTACAATGATATTGAATAAAGATAACAATGATCTTAAAAGTGTATTATAAATCAATTAAGATTAAAATGATAATTTTGATAAAATGATATTTAATACATGTAACAATGATAATACAAACAACGTATAATGCTACATATTAACTGAGTTCACACAATGTAGAAAATAAATAAATAATTATCAAACCATTAACAAAGATTTCATCGAGCCCTACAGTTCACAAATATAATGACACACATTTAACATAATAATGATAAGCGCATATAGGGGTGGGAAAAAATACCGAAATACCGATATACCGTACATATCGTATCGAAAAAATATCGAAAATATCGAAATCTTGCTATACCGTCATTAACGGTACGGTATGATACTGTACCGAAAATCTACGGTACGGTAACGGTATGAGATTCTAAAATATAGGGTATACCGTCTACATAACGTACCGAATATATAAATATTATTTTTATTTTAAATAATATAATTTATTCATATATAATAGTATTTATCGTATATATTTATTTCAATAAATGTTCATAACTAATATTTTTCTAATTTTAATTCTTTATTCTCCCTCGTTCAATTGGGTTAAAAGAAAATAATAATAAAAATAGTTTTAAAAAATAATAATAATAATAAATAGTTTTTCAAAAAATATGGTTAGGAGAAAAAATAACAACAAAATGAGTAACTTTTTAACGTTATTATCGTACATAATAAAGTATCCCACATTGATAAAGAATAAAACATACACAAATGAAAGCATCTATAAATGAGCAGCCATTTTGATATCCCACATCGGTTAGTTATCAAATACAAATGAATTGAGTCACCTATAAAATACATCTTTGTATAGCTAATTAGTGTTATTACCTAAACCATTAATTTGGTGGTAATTGGGACAAGGTTGTCGGCCACATAACTGGTGAGAAGTTACCTTGGAACCCAATTTTTTAATTAAATAATAATTTTATTAATATTTATATATTATTTTAATTAATAATATTCGGTACGGTATGGTATACTGTTACGGTATATCACGGTATACCGTAAAATTTCGGTACGGTACGGTATACCGTTATTACGGTACGATAACGGTATTCAGTTTGTGTTATACCGATAGTTACGGTACGGTAACGGTATGAATTTTTTCATACCGTAAAGTTCGGTACGGTATACGGTATGGCGAAAAATTTTCGGTATACCGTACCGTCCCACCCCTAAGCGCATATAACACAAAATAATGAAAAAACACATTAAAGCTAAAGATATAGACAATAAAAGATTGAAAAATAATTCAAAGAGTCAAAACCAAAATCGAGGTCATTACTCCTCCAGCCCTTGATGATTCTATACATGCAAACAAACGACTCTTTCTGACCGTGGACCAAAATAAGTAATTGACTATTGTTTGCAAAATATGTGATGAAGCTATTGATGCTTTCTCTGCTTTTATTGAGCATCCATTTTGTGGTGTTCTTTTGTTTTTTTTCCTTTAGTGGATGCGCTCAAACAGATGGCCAAGGTGGGTGCAATATACTGGTCGTTGAATGCGGAGTTATGTGAAATAGATACGGTTGGGATTTCAGAAAATCCTCCAAGCGGCAATGATGGTTATGTACGCATCAGCAGCAACTCGACTCGGATCCGGCCGGAGGAGGCACGTGTAGGGCTTTGTACGCGCGCACGCAGCAGGAGAACTTACTCACCGCCATCAGCCCTTGCACCGCCCCTCACCGCTGCTACTTCTGCGAGTCGTTGGGAGGATTGGCTTCGTCCGTCGTCTCTTCGCCTAATAAGGTTGAAATTGAAATCCATGCCGCGGCAGTGGTGGTGTAGCCTCAGACGCAGCCGCAACCGACCGTGGAAGGGATTTCGTTTCTTCTTTGCAGGAGGGAGGATTTGGAATGATGAGAAGGGTTTTCTGTTTAATAGGAATTCAATAAATAAAAAAGAATTTGGAAAGATATGTTTAATATTTGATTTAGCATGAAATTAGGTAACTACCTATTATATAAAATCTACGAAAAATTAACATAATATTTTTTTCCCATAACACCCTTTCAATTAAATAAATAAAAAATTCTACATGCCACGTGTCATTAATTCAGCCATCGAATCAATAAAATGGACACTCGGATCTTAGGTCACTGTTCATTCATGGTATTTAGTTCGGATTTGAACGCAACTCTCTCTCTCTCTCTCTCTATATATATATATATATATATATATTAACTACATAAAATATATATGAAATATACCTGATTTTTATAAATTAAGGAATATATTTATAATTTAAATCACTTAAAATACTTAATAGATTTAAAAAATAAAAATAATTATTGTTGTGCCAAAATATGGTTGAAGCCCGACAGAGGTGGCAATAGCCCAAAAGAATGCACCCCAAAAAGCCTAGGGCCATGAAGTAATGAACTGGACCAAGCTCAGGCCCAACACAGAGAGTCCTAACATATATTACCCACCCTGAATACTGCAGGACTTGATTGGTTTTGTATACTGAAAGAATTTATTATAATGAGTATACGACGGTTTATTTCTCCTATTTGTTAACAATCTTACATGTATGAACAATGGTATCCTCTTGTCTCACCGATAGGGACGATCATACGGCGTGTTGTAGATCGCAGAAAACAGTATGATCACTTGACCTAGTGAGACATAAACCTGATCACAGCCGAGACAGCGTATGAGGATACGTCTGTCCGGATGGCTGCGACATTGTCGGAATAAGTAGTCTGTCTTGGTTACTTGACATGCTGGTACGCAGAGGTGGCGTATTGATGGACCGCAGTGAGATATATTCGTCTGTCTGACATCAGCAAATACAAGATCTCGTTATATTGATTGAGTCCGAACCCTAGCGAAGGTTCAGGGGTTTGCACGGGTTGACTGTTGCTTTGACTTGCCATGGTGGAGAGCCTAAGTAATGTGATCGTATATCCGCATCTTGGGTAACAACAATTCGTGTAGTACCGCCTGAGACTGGGTTTAGGTAACCATATCCGAGTAATATGATGGGGACATTCCCTGAGGAGCTCAATAACATTCATCGTGCCAAAGTCCTGCAGGTTGATTAAGTTCAGGCACGAGTGATAAAGATTGAGTGGTACTACTCAGGAATAATAAGATATTAATAATTGTAGTTAGAGCTTGTCAGAGACTCCAATTAATTAATGGATGTCCGGTAACCTTAAATATGGGGATTCTCAATTAATGCAGCCCGTTCTCATAACGTGGTAATAAAGGGGTATGTCAGTATTAATTCTGTGGTGAAAAAGAATTAATATTAATTAATTAATTGTGTCCTGGGTTGTGGACATGGAAATTAATTAATTTAAAGGCCCACTTTATTATTTTCATTAGGTCCCAGGTCTAGCCAAATTAATATGTTGAATTGAGCCCAGCAGGCCATTAGGGTTTACAACCCTAGGTCTATAAATAGACAACTCTCTCTCATAAGTTGTAACACAGTTAAAATACACTAAACCTAGGAGAGAGAGAGAGAGAGAGAGAGAGAGAGAGAGAGAGAGACAGGGGCGCCGATTTCAACTGAAAGGGAGGAGAATTTTGATTCTGGTCCTGCTCAAACCACAGATCTACGGAGTCCTCACCAGTAGTAGATCTGAACAGCATTGGGATACAGATCTGAAGACCTAATCTGGAGAACAGAAATCTTATTTCTTTTCTTTTTATTTTCGATTTTATTTTAAGAAATTAGATTTCTACTTTCTGATTCCGCAGATAAAATCGAATTACGTGGTTGAATTGAAGTTGGAAATTCAAACGCAAAAGATCGGATCAAACTCGACGGAATTACGGTAATCCCTCAATCCACAAATCTGGTAATTAAAAATCATAGGAGCATGCTAGGTTTTATTATGTATTTAATTGTGCGCAATACCCATAAATCGATCTGGTTCAAATTGGTTTTGGTGATTCGGTTCACGGGAAAACCCTACAGAACCTACAAAAAACAGCTCAAACTGGACCACGACACTCTGGGAAGGCCCCATTGGCAATTTGCACAAACCACCTTTCATCCGTAGGTAGTACGCCCCCCTCCTCACAATCAGGAACCACATAACGATCATCAACAACCCACCTGAAGGACCAAGGGAATAAGTATCAAGCCGCACCTAGATCGGAGGATTGTTGGGAACCTAGCTAATTGAACAACTCCAAAAAGGACACAACCGCCACTTCCTGCATCAACCTCCGAGAAGGATGCATCCACCAACTCACGTCAATACCCCTGAAATTCTCTAGGATTGTATCGGCTCATCTTGAACTATAAAAGAGGAACCGATAAATTATTTTTAGGATCAATTTTTCCTATTGTGACTGTACTTGGCTATTTTTGTCATCAAAGCTACACTCTTTACAAGCAATTTCAATTAGTTATGACGTTCCTTAGTTATTTTCTCTCGTTATTCACAAGTTTCAAGGATTCCGTAATCTATCGTAAATTGAAACAGCTATCCATGTTCATATGAGATCCTGCATCCCTGTTGTCTTATGTGATGATTAATTGTTTAAACATTATTAGCTATATTTGAAATCTCATAATTATGATTTATAAATTTGTTGCGTTCAATTCTTTGTAAGTTGATGTAAAATTATAATCGATTATTTCATAATAAATATTTCTTACAAATTAGAAATTTAAATAATTAATATTAATGGTTGTGATATAAAAAAAAAAATTAATAGTAGTATGTATATGGAAGCTTCTTGTAAAAATCCCCACTTAGGCACTAGGCGGTACCTAATTAAACCGAATACCCTTAAATTCCATGTTTAGTTGATTTGGCAAATAATCGGAGCCTAAGCACCACTTAATCCGTCTAGGTGCCGATTTAGGTGGCCAACTAAACAGACTATGTGTCGTGTAATCGATTCAAACGATCTATTTTTTATGTTCTTTTTAAATAAGTAAGTTTTAAATAATTTTTATTTTTATTTTTGATTAATATAATTATAAATATTAAATATAAAAAATTAATTTATCAATTAACTTCTGCTTAGGAAATAACTAAACCCCACCTAAACACTAGGCTCCACCGAACATTCAATTACCGTCTAGTGATTTCTATAACTTCGTAGGGAAGACTAAAAATGATGGATAATCCCCTAACGGTCCTCAAAAAATGAATTCCATTAATTGATTAAAAACTAAAGAGAATCTGTTCAGGAGATTTTTTATGAAGATATTAATCAGATCTATGTACACTTACTAAATTAAACGGTGATTGATTTGGATTAAGAATAGACAAATTGCCCGAATTCTGAATCAGAAAAGTCGGCCTCTAAATTTATTGCCAAAATATTTGATTGAAATGGGGACATCTGATGATGATTGAATTTAACTACTCTTTTTAATCATTTCGTATGAAAAAAAAAAGTTAATAGCTAGATCATATTAATTACCCAAATACATTACCTGCACCAAAAAATAATGGATACTTTGTGTTTGTAGCATTCCAAATGCATATATTGAACCAACTTATCATAGATATGGATTAAAAGGAG
>JAPKLW010006625.1:0-16933 GCA_026898455.1 Plectranthus barbatus
GCTACGATCCCTTCTTGAGGAGGCACCCCCTTAAATATCTTTTGCTTAACTTGGGAGAAGTGTGATGATTCCTTTCTTATCTACTTGAACTCTTCTTATTGAATGATATCCCAAGTGCAAGTCTCGTTCCCGGTGTGCCTCAATTGTCTTATTTAAGTCTTGTTATAAATCGGGGCGTGACAAAGTGGTATCAGAGCCAGGTTTGAAAAAAAAAAATTTCTTTTCGCTCTGAACCGAGGTCCTCCTTGTTTCGAGGCCTCCACCTAGTTAATGAGTCGGAAGTGTCCTTACCAGCTCCAGCTCCTGCACCCGTACTCGGTGCCACATTAAGAGGAGAGTCTCGCATAAATTGTTGCATTAAAAGTTCAAGGCGCGAGCTTTCTTTTGAAATATGAAAGTTTTTATGCATACATTGTTGCATCTCTTTTATCAAAGTTCATGAGTTCCAATGCATAAATAGTTGCATTCTAATTATCAAAGGTTTTTAGTGCATAAATTGTTGCATTTTCATGAAAGTTTTCCATATGCATTACGAATGCTGTAATTGTAAAGACCTTATTAGAGAACTTAGATGCTTTTAGGGAGCATGTGTTAGTTTACCTTTGCGAGAGACTTAGAACAAGCATGTACTAAGATAGGATTCTTATGCGCCGTAGCCGAACCTAGAATTATTACCTTATAATCGCGTTACTTTCGCTACTTAATTTGCGCAAACTATTGGTAATCTGACGACCACCTGATTCTTGACTTTACCTATTTGCAGATGGCTCGACGCAAGTTCACCCACCGTAAACCGTTACCAAGCAACGCCTCAGGAGAAAGAAGGGTCAGTTACTTCCGGAGCTACCGAATCTGCCAAGGAGACTCCCTGAGCCGCTTACTATCTGACTTCTACAAATTCTGGATGGATGCTCATCCACATGGAGTGACTAAGACCGAGGGACTGTGCCGCCTGGCCGAACTGATGCCCCCTCAATGGCAACCGTGGGTTCAGGCCAATGTTGTGAACTACTTGGATGACTCCCCTGCTGATGAGTCCGATCTGGAGGGATTCATTACTCTCATCCGCCGTCAGCGAGCCACCTTCCAGAATCCACCTCAACCCCACGATGTCGAAGCAGGATCTTCCCAAGCTAGGAACTTTGTGTCTGACAGCGAGTCTGAGGAAGACCCAGAAGAAGATTCCTCCTACGGTCCCAATGACGCAGAGCTAGACGCCAGCCACTATCCCGCCTATCCCGACGAGGATGACTCTGATGATTCTCAGAATCCCGATTTGGATCGCCCTATACCGGCCGCGTGGAGACAGGAGATGCGGGATAGACTTGGAGACCAATACCTCGACCCCGAGGGAGATGAAGAAGAGTCCGACGAAGCTGAGGAAGAAGAGGAAGATTCGGAAGAGGATGAAGAAGAATAAGAAGAGGAGGGTGATGAGGAAGGAGACGGTCAAGGAAATGGAAACGAGCAGAACATGGCTGAAGAAGGGAATGGTGGACTCGTTCCAATGGCTTTCGAGTGGATGGCTGCCAACTGGCAGCAACAGTGGCAACAAGAATGGGGCAATGAGCTGATGAATGATGATGAAGAGAACCCCGAAGAATTTCCTACCTCCCCTGAGATCATCGATTGCTCCGACGACGGGATGTTTGACTCGTCGGACGATGATTACTGAATGCCAGCTTTGCCTGGACTATTAGATGCATATATGTGATAACTAACCGTTGTAACTGTAGGATGTATTATTGTAGGGTACTTTGTTGGACCCGTATCTAATTATTTGGATGTAAACAATGTAATTGTAATTAGGATGCCTCCCTTCGGAGAAGACGATTGTTGTAACTTTGGTAGCGGGAAGCCGATTTTTAAGCGCGGCAACCCCAAGATTTCTAATGGAAATGCTACCGCCCACTTTCAGGGCATTTCGGATGTATATCATGTTATTATGTTTAATGCTTTCCATCTTAATATTACATCTTCTTGATCGTATAACGATTTATGTAGCATGGGCTAATGCCAAATAATGAAGGGAATACTGTCCCTTAAAAGACTGTTAACCCTAAATTGTGGGATAACCTACACTACTCAAGTGTTGTAATATGATTGTGCAATCCTCATAAGGATTTTTCGATACGCATTGTGCGTATTTAGGATCCTGAATACCCTTTTAACTACTATTTACTTTGCAGGATGCCGCCTAGAGAAGCCCCTGCTAGAGGCCGCGGCCGAGGCCGAGGCCGAGGACGAGGACGAGGCCGTGGAAGAGGCCAACCTCAATTGAACCCAGAGGGACCGAATCCAAACCAAGGCGAAGGTCCCCAACATGAACAAAATTGGGAGCACTATGATGAGGAGATGCAAGCACCTCCTGTTGAACCTAGAAAGATCGGGGAGATCTTTACCCGACAGAATCCACCGCTGCTAGACGGAACCGAAGATCCGCCTAAAGCTGAAACATGGATAAAGTCCATGGAAAGGATCTTCAGGATACTTGATTGCACCGACCTAGAGAAAGTCCTGTGTATTTCTTTTCAACTGACTGACGAAGCCGAACACTGGTGGGATACCCATATGAAGACACTCACTCCTGAGCAAGAAGGTGCCCTAACTTGGGATCAGTTTAAGGCGGAATTCTACACCAAGTATATCCCTATGACGTACCGAGTCCAGAAACAAGCGGAATTTCACCGCCTTGTGCAAGGAGAAATGTCTGTAACTGAATATGATCGGATGTTCAATAACCTGTCGAAGTATGCTCCAGACGCGGTGAACACCGAGCAGAAGAAGACGCTTCAATTCATGTCCGGATTGAAAACAGACATCCAAGCTTCTCTTGCTTGCTTAACTGGGCTAGATTATACCGACGCACTTCAGCGAGCCTTGAACATCGAAGCAGCATTGAGGAATGGACTGCGAGCTGCTCTCTTGGCCAACAAACCCGAGCAACCTACTGGATCAGGAACGAAGAGAAAGCAGGATGATGTTGCACAGACCCCGACAACTGGGCAGAGGAGAAACTGGCAGGGCAGCCAAAATTTCCGCAACAATCAAGCTGATAATCAGAGGAATTTCCAGAACCAATAGAACAACCGCCAAGGAAACTTTGCTGTCAAACGCTGCAACCGCTGTGGAAGAGACCACCCGGGAGAATACGCTGCACTTCGTGCCAACTGCTACAACTGCGGGAAGATGGGACATTATTCGTCACAGTGTCGCCAAGGCAACAATCGCCAGGATTCCCGGAATCAGCGCCAAGGCAACCAAGGCAATACTCAACTGCGAGCACTGCAAGGCCAGCAGAAACCGAAGAACAACCGCAACCGTGCTATTCAAGCCAGACCGATTCAACAAGTGCCTCCGCAGCCGCAACCGCAATAGCAACCGCCGCAGCAGCAGAATCAACATCAGCCAGCACGTCAAGGAAGAGCCTACGCTCTCGAGCAGCCAAAGGAGAAGGAAGATCAGGGAAACCTGACAGGTATGGGACTAGTAAGTCAGTCACCGATCGTTGTGCTTTTTGATACTGGCGCATCGCATTCATTCATATATGAGGACTGTGTCCAAAACCTAGGGCTTAGTACCGAGAGAACTAAGAACGATTTGTGTGTAATCACTCCGACCGGTGGATCAACTCTCTCAAACTTTATCTGCCCGACCCTAGAAATTTCTTTTGGAACATGCATATTAAGAGCCAAAGGTTTAAACGTCCTACAAATGAAAGATGTGGACGTGATTCTAGGAATGGACTGGTTGGAAGAAAACCAAGCTACCATTCAGTGCAAGGACAGGATTGTATCTTTTGAACAAGCTGGGAGAGAACCAGTGTACTTGCATAGAGTTCGAAAAGGAACAAGGATTCCCCTAATTTCGGCCATGCAAGCATACCGCTTGGCCAGTATAAAGGATAGTCGAGCTTTCCTTGTGTATCTCAATGAGGATGCCAAGAAGGACATTACTGTCAAGGATGTAGATATCGTAAGGGAATTCGAAGATGTTTTTCCCGATGAGCTACCTGGATTGCCGCCAGATAGGCAACTAGAATTTGTTATTGACCTTGAACCAGGTGCAGCTCCTATCTCAAAAGCTCCGTATAGAATGGCCCCCAAGGAACTACAAGAGTTGAAGATGCAATTGCAAGAATTGCTAGATTTGGGATTCATCCGGCCCAGTGCATCGCCTTGGGGAGCGCCTGTTCTTTTTGTGAAGAAGAAAGATGGATCTATGCGTATGTGCATTGATTACCGCGAGCTGAACAAACTCACTTTGAAGAATAAGTATCCACTCCCAAGGATAGACGACCTCTTCGATCAACTTAAGGGAGCAAAGGTCTTTTCGAAGATTGACCTTAGGTCCGGATACCACCAGCTCAAAATCCGTTCAACGGATATTCCTAAGACCGCATTCAGAACAAGATATGGCCACTATGAGTTCGTAGTGATGCCTTTTGGATTGACAAATGCACCAGCAGTATTCATGGATCTTATGAATCGTGTGTTTCATCCATATCTAGATAATTTTGTTCTAGTCTTCATAGATGACATCCTTGTCTACTCGAAGAGTGAAGAGGAACATCAAGAACATCTGAGAACAGTCTTGAGAACCCTGCGAAAGGAGAGACTGTACGCCAAATTCAGCAAATGTGAATTTTGGTTAAAGGAAGTGATGTTCCTAGGACATATAGTATCTGTCGAAGGAATCAAAGTGGATCCAGCTAAGATACAAGCTGTGAAGGAGTGGGAAGCTCCTAAAAACCCGAACGAAGTTCGAAGTTTTCTTGGACTGGCAGGATATTATCGCAGATTTATTGAGGGATTTTCTAAAATTGCCAGACCAATGACGCAACTTCTGAGGAAAGGAATTAAGTATACCTGGACTGAAGAGTGCGAAGCGAGTTTCCAACGCTTGAAAGAACTCTTAACCACTGCCCCAGTCTTGGCAGTACCAGAAGCAGATAAAGACTATGAGCTGTATACTGACGCCTCCAAAAATGGTCTAGGTTGTGTATTGATGCAAGAAGGCAAAGTGATTGCATATACATCACGTCAATTGAGGACGCATGAATTGAACTACCTAACCCATGACCTAGAACTAGCAGCCATTGTGCATGCACTGAAGATTTGGAGACATCATCTCTATGGAGCTAGATGTGCAATCTTCACCGACCATAAGAGCCTCAAGTATTTCTTTGAGCAAAAAGATCTGAATATGAGGCAAAGAAGATGGTTGGAACTAGTGAAGGACTATGACTTGATCATTAATTATCATCCAGGAAAAGCTAATTCAGTAGCTGATGCGTTAAGCAGAAAGTCTCCAGCCAAAGCTTGTGTCGCGATAACACAAAGGGATGAATTGATCAAGGATTTTGAGAAATTGAATCTCGAAGTAGTTCCACCACCAGAAACGGTGAGTACAAGAATAGCAGCCTTATTGGCAAGACCTGATCTGAGGACGAGAGTTGTGGAAGCACAAAGAAAGGATGAAGGTTTGGAGAAGATACGACTTCAGATTCATGAGAAGAAAGCCACAAACTTTCAAGAAGCTTCCGATAATGCCATAACGTACGACGGAAGATTATGTGTGCCGAAGATTGATAATTTGAAAGAAGAAATCATGAGAGAAGCACACGAAACGCCGTACACCGCTCACCCTGGAAGTACGAAGATGTATCAAGACTTGAAGTCTAAATTTTGGTGGGAAGGCATGAAGCGAGACATAGCCCTATTTGTAGAACGATGTTTGGCATGTCAACAAGTAAAAGCATTGCATCAAAGGCCGTATGAAAAGTTACAGCCGCTTGATATTCCTGAATGGAAATGGGATGCAATAGCTATGGATTTTGTAACCGGTTTACCTAAGTCTCAAAGAGGAAACACTGCCATTTGGGTAATTGTGGACCGCCTAACCAAGAGCGCACATTTTCTGCCAATTCAGATTACGTATGGATCAGATAAGTTGGCCCAGCTCTATGTCAAGGAAATCATACGATTGCATGGAGTGCCAACGACGATCACATCTGACAGAGATGCGAAGTTCACTTCACGATTTTGGACTAGCTTGCAGAAAGAGCTCGGAACTCGATTGAACTTCAGGACTGCCTTTCACCCTCAAACTGATGGTCAAACTGAGAGAACCATTCAGACCCTAGAGGATATGCTCAGAACAGTCATTCTAGACCGAGGGGTGAAATGGGAAGCCGTTCTACCATTGATCGAATTTGCATACAATAACAGCTTTCAAGCCACTATTGGAATGGCCCCATATGAAGCACTTTATGGAAGAAAGTGCAGATCTCCCTTGTATTGGGATGAAGTCGGAGAACCGAAGGTTTAAGGACCTGACTCAGTCGCTGAGATGATAGAAATTGTTCGACAGATCCGTTCTAGAATAAAAGAAGCTCAAGATCGACAGAAGTCTTACGCTGACAAGAGACGAACTGAGTTGACTTTTGAAGTCGGAGATAAAGTATTTTTGAAGATATCGCCCTCTAAAGGGATTATTCGTTTTGGAGCTAGAGGTAAGCTTAGACCTCGATATATTGGTCCTTACGAGATTCTAGAAAGGATTGGAGCCGTAGCATATCGTTTGGCTTTGCCACCGAGTTTTGGAAATGTTCATAATGTCTTTCACGTGTCACAATTGCGGAAGTACATCTACGATCCAAGGCACGTTATTCATCAAGATGAAGTTCAGCTTCAGCCTGGTTTGACTTACGAAGAAGGACCAGAAGCAATCATGGATTTCAAAACCCAAGAGCTCCGCAACAAGAAGATCAATCTTGTCAAAGTTCTTTGGAAGCATCATGGCACTGAAGAAGCAACGTGGGAACTTGAAGACAAGATGAAGGAGAAGTATCCCGAGTTGTTCTCGTAATTTGCGAAATTTCGGGACGAAATTTTTTGTAGTGGGGGAGGATGTAACGCCCCTCGTAAATTTTAATGTATTTATCGAATTTCTGACATTTATATTTTGTCATCGAATTTAATTCGTAGCTATGCGATCGTTTTGTTATGGTGATGTATTATTTTGGGCATTTATTTGATTTCCAATCTTATTTCAAGGAGGATAATTAAATATTAAATTAATAATTAATATCGATAATTTATTTGATGACCCGACATTTTAGTATCGGGATAATATCGATCGATAAATATTCGGGAGTAAACGAATTATTACGGTCTCCCGTGCAATGACGCGAGGAGATGTGGAGTTGACGTGAGGTGATGTTAAAGTGACCGATGTGACAATCGAATGACAACCACTTTAACCTTTTTGACTTTCTGTAATTACAAAGTTACCCCTCACCTCCCTCTATAAATATAACCTCCTATCTCACTCCACCACTTTCACTTTCTCTCTCAAAACTCTCTAGAGTTTTTCCGGCGAGATTTCCGGCGACATTCCGGCGAGCTCCGACGAAGCTCCGGCGAGGGATTTTTAAGGTAAAACTATACCTTTTCGGAACCCTCTCTCCGTTTCCCTTCCATTTCCGAACTTAGTTTTCCATTCCTTTGTGTTTTGAAGTGGGAAATTGAGGAATCAAGGGTTGATCAAGCTTACGAAGGCTTAAGAACATCAAGGAGGTATAGATCGAACCTCCCTCTAGCTATTTTATCGATTTAAGTATGTTATGATTTTTGCCCTAGTTGATAAATGTTATGATCTAGGCTTGATATTGAGTTTATGAGTACGTATGCATGTTTAGCATGTTTCATCATGAGCCTAGAAACGATATATTGTCGTAGGAATCGAGTTGTGTGGATTTCGGAGTATTTTTGGTATATTTGTCCCATATTGTAATATTATGGTTAAATCTCGATTCCAACATGTTTTGATAGTTTGAATCATGTCTAGACTCGTTATATATGTCTAGGAACCATTTGGTGTTGATAGAAATCGATTGGACGAGTTCGGATAACCGTTTGAGCCAAAACCCAAAAATTCCGCCAAAGGCTTCAAGCCTCTGTTTCGACCGACACAGATTGTGTCGACCGAAACAGAGCCACAATTTCAATCGACACAAATTGTGTCGACCAAAATGAAGCCAAAATTTCGATCGACACAATTTGTGTCGATCGACACAGATGCTATTCCTTAATATCTTGTTGTCCACCCTTTGTATCGTTCGACACACTCATGATTTCGATCGACACACTTGGTGTCGGTCGACACACATGAAATCGGTCGACATTTCTCCATGTCGACCGACACAAACCAAACCGGTCGACACATGCTTCGGTT
This sequence comes from Plectranthus barbatus, assembly GCA_026898455.1. Classification (NCBI taxonomy): domain Eukaryota; kingdom Viridiplantae; phylum Streptophyta; class Magnoliopsida; order Lamiales; family Lamiaceae; genus Plectranthus; species Plectranthus barbatus. The sequence continues at coordinate 8,239 of JAPKLW010006625.1, forward strand.
GACACACATATGTATGTCCAACATCCATGTCGATCGACACCACCTACGTCGATCGACACAGACGCATAACTTGAAAACCCTAACTTTCATTCTTCAATCGATTCAACTTATCGTTCATATCCTTTGATATCCCTTCGATTGATTGAATTATACAAAGATATCTAAATTCTAAATTCCTCCTTCAATTAATTGAATTCCAATTTCGATCGGTATTCCTTGTATCAATCGGCAATGAGATGTTATCTTCCATAACTTCTCCAAGAATCTTTTCAATTCAAACCAATTGATTTGCTTGACCAAACTCTTGTAACTCGAACTTCCTTCGAAGCTTATTGTTAAATCAAACTTGTTTAACCACAACCGTTGAAATCTAAATTCGATCCTTATCTAAGATCAAGAGCCTCTTCGATTACTTTGTTGAAACAACTTGGTGAGTTCTTATACTCTCAAGCAATGTACGATGATTCGTAATGAATATGAAACATCTTTCAATCTTAAAAGTGCATAGTCACTTGACGAAGTCAATTGTTTATTCAATCAAATTGAACTCATGATTCTTGAATCAATGCTCGATATTGAGTCACGAGCTATTGATGTAACGTTTGGCTACCTAGTTCCTCAAACTAAATTGCCAAGTCATTCTTCTATATCCTTATCCGATGGCTCAAACGTGAGAAGTCCAAGATCGATTAAGAGTCTAGAACTATTTGATGAGTTGGATTTTAAATAAATCTATTGTTCCTTGAGGATTTACTCGTAATCCTTATGTGATAGGGAAAGGGAAGGAGAAGATCGATATCTAGACCGACCAATTGCATAACCGCACCTACTCAAGGTGGGCTTTCGTTTACCCCTATATAGTGGGCCAAATTAAATACATGGAAATGATGTTTTCTTTTCAAAGCATATCAAGCATGAAATGAAATGTTTTGTTTTAAACTGTTTTGTCATTGCCTACTATTTTGTGTTTGCTATATGTCCTCTCAGTGGGGGAACCACACTCAGAGAAGAACATCAAACGTAATCAACGTGGGTGTTGACTCTGCGTATTGCGAGTCTTATCTATCGTACCCAGGTAGTGAAAGAGATACCTCGGGTTAGTGCACTATGATGCTGACATGTTAGGGGTCATGCCCTACTCGGACTAGCATCGTGACTGTGGTAGGTGGCCACCTCCCAGTCACATATTCATTTGCAGATAGTTTAACTAAGTAAAAAGGAGCATGCTCATTCATGAAATATTTTGGTGCAATGGGAGGATTTCAAACTTAAAACCCCATGTGCGACCCGATTAAAAAGGCATGACAAACTTATATGTATGTATGTTTTCGGGCATGTGTTCACTAAGTACAATTTGTACTTAGCCCCTCGCATTATTTCTAAAATGCGCAGGTTAAAATAAGCTTTTGGGAGTAAGAGTACGAGGCAACAGCCGAAGTGGAGCTGAAGATTCCTTCTGTAATAGTTAGATACTGAAGTATGTATCTTCATATACATACTTCATTGATAACTTTCCGCTGCTGAAACTCTTTATCTTTTGTTAGCCTTCTGATAACATACTACAAACACCGATATTTGATTTACTCAAGATGCTACGATCCCTTCTTGAGGAGGCACCCCCTTAAATATCTTTTGCTTAACTTGGGAGAAGTGTGATGATTCCTTTCTTATCTACTTGAACTCTTCTTATTGAATGATATCCCAAGTGCAAGTCTCGTTCCCGGTGTGCCTCAATTGTCTTATTTAAGTCTTGTTATAAATCGGGGCGTGACAAAGTGGTATCAGAGCCAGGTTTGAAAAAAAAAAATTTCTTTTCGCTCTGAACCGAGGTCCTCCTTGTTTCGAGGCCTCCACCTAGTTAATGAGTCGGAAGTGTCCTTACCAGCTCCAGCTCCTGCACCCGTACTCGGTGCCACATTAAGAGGAGAGTCTCGCATAAATTGTTGCATTAAAAGTTCAAGGCGCGAGCTTTCTTTTGAAATATGAAAGTTTTTATGCATACATTGTTGCATCTCTTTTATCAAAGTTCATGAGTTCCAATGCATAAATAGTTGCATTCTAATTATCAAAGGTTTTTAGTGCATAAATTGTTGCATTTTCATGAAAGTTTTCCATATGCATTACGAATGCTGTAATTGTAAAGACCTTATTAGAGAACTTAGATGCTTTTAGGGAGCATGTGTTAGTTTACCTTTGCGAGAGACTTAGAACAAGCATGTACTAAGATAGGATTCTTATGCGCCGTAGCCGAACCTAGAATTATTACCTTATAATCGCGTTACTTTCGCTACTTAATTTGCGCAAACTATTGGTAATCTGACGACCACCTGATTCTTGACTTTACCTATTTGCAGATGGCTCGACGCAAGTTCACCCACCGTAAACCGTTACCAAGCAACGCCTCAGGAGAAAGAAGGGTCAGTTACTTCCGGAGCTACCGAATCTGCCAAGGAGACTCCCTGAGCCGCTTACTATCTGACTTCTACAAATTCTGGATGGATGCTCATCCACATGGAGTGACTAAGACCGAGGGACTGTGCCGCCTGGCCGAACTGATGCCCCCTCAATGGCAACCGTGGGTTCAGGCCAATGTTGTGAACTACTTGGATGACTCCCCTGCTGATGAGTCCGATCTGGAGGGATTCATTACTCTCATCCGCCGTCAGCGAGCCACCTTCCAGAATCCACCTCAACCCCACGATGTCGAAGCAGGATCTTCCCAAGCTAGGAACTTTGTGTCTGACAGCGAGTCTGAGGAAGACCCAGAAGAAGATTCCTCCTACGGTCCCAATGACGCAGAGCTAGACGCCAGCCACTATCCCGCCTATCCCGACGAGGATGACTCTGATGATTCTCAGAATCCCGATTTGGATCGCCCTATACCGGCCGCGTGGAGACAGGAGATGCGGGATAGACTTGGAGACCAATACCTCGACCCCGAGGGAGATGAAGAAGAGTCCGACGAAGCTGAGGAAGAAGAGGAAGATTCGGAAGAGGATGAAGAAGAATAAGAAGAGGAGGGTGATGAGGAAGGAGACGGTCAAGGAAATGGAAACGAGCAGAACATGGCTGAAGAAGGGAATGGTGGACTCGTTCCAATGGCTTTCGAGTGGATGGCTGCCAACTGGCAGCAACAGTGGCAACAAGAATGGGGCAATGAGCTGATGAATGATGATGAAGAGAACCCCGAAGAATTTCCTACCTCCCCTGAGATCATCGATTGCTCCGACGACGGGATGTTTGACTCGTCGGACGATGATTACTGAATGCCAGCTTTGCCTGGACTATTAGATGCATATATGTGATAACTAACCGTTGTAACTGTAGGATGTATTATTGTAGGGTACTTTGTTGGACCCGTATCTAATTATTTGGATGTAAACAATGTAATTGTAATTAGGATGCCTCCCTTCGGAGAAGACGATTGTTGTAACTTTGGTAGCGGGAAGCCGATTTTTAAGCGCGGCAACCCCAAGATTTCTAATGGAAATGCTACCGCCCACTTTCAGGGCATTTCGGATGTATATCATGTTATTATGTTTAATGCTTTCCATCTTAATATTACATCTTCTTGATCGTATAACGATTTATGTAGCATGGGCTAATGCCAAATAATGAAGGGAATACTGTCCCTTAAAAGACTGTTAACCCTAAATTGTGGGATAACCTACACTACTCAAGTGTTGTAATATGATTGTGCAATCCTCATAAGGATTTTTCGATACGCATTGTGCGTATTTAGGATCCTGAATACCCTTTTAACTACTATTTACTTTGCAGGATGCCGCCTAGAGAAGCCCCTGCTAGAGGCCGCGGCCGAGGCCGAGGCCGAGGACGAGGACGAGGCCGTGGAAGAGGCCAACCTCAATTGAACCCAGAGGGACCGAATCCAAACCAAGGCGAAGGTCCCCAACATGAACAAAATTGGGAGCACTATGATGAGGAGATGCAAGCACCTCCTGTTGAACCTAGAAAGATCGGGGAGATCTTTACCCGACAGAATCCACCGCTGCTAGACGGAACCGAAGATCCGCCTAAAGCTGAAACATGGATAAAGTCCATGGAAAGGATCTTCAGGATACTTGATTGCACCGACCTAGAGAAAGTCCTGTGTATTTCTTTTCAACTGACTGACGAAGCCGAACACTGGTGGGATACCCATATGAAGACACTCACTCCTGAGCAAGAAGGTGCCCTAACTTGGGATCAGTTTAAGGCGGAATTCTACACCAAGTATATCCCTATGACGTACCGAGTCCAGAAACAAGCGGAATTTCACCGCCTTGTGCAAGGAGAAATGTCTGTAACTGAATATGATCGGATGTTCAATAACCTGTCGAAGTATGCTCCAGACGCGGTGAACACCGAGCAGAAGAAGACGCTTCAATTCATGTCCGGATTGAAAACAGACATCCAAGCTTCTCTTGCTTGCTTAACTGGGCTAGATTATACCGACGCACTTCAGCGAGCCTTGAACATCGAAGCAGCATTGAGGAATGGACTGCGAGCTGCTCTCTTGGCCAACAAACCCGAGCAACCTACTGGATCAGGAACGAAGAGAAAGCAGGATGATGTTGCACAGACCCCGACAACTGGGCAGAGGAGAAACTGGCAGGGCAGCCAAAATTTCCGCAACAATCAAGCTGATAATCAGAGGAATTTCCAGAACCAATAGAACAACCGCCAAGGAAACTTTGCTGTCAAACGCTGCAACCGCTGTGGAAGAGACCACCCGGGAGAATACGCTGCACTTCGTGCCAACTGCTACAACTGCGGGAAGATGGGACATTATTCGTCACAGTGTCGCCAAGGCAACAATCGCCAGGATTCCCGGAATCAGCGCCAAGGCAACCAAGGCAATACTCAACTGCGAGCACTGCAAGGCCAGCAGAAACCGAAGAACAACCGCAACCGTGCTATTCAAGCCAGACCGATTCAACAAGTGCCTCCGCAGCCGCAACCGCAATAGCAACCGCCGCAGCAGCAGAATCAACATCAGCCAGCACGTCAAGGAAGAGCCTACGCTCTCGAGCAGCCAAAGGAGAAGGAAGATCAGGGAAACCTGACAGGTATGGGACTAGTAAGTCAGTCACCGATCGTTGTGCTTTTTGATACTGGCGCATCGCATTCATTCATATATGAGGACTGTGTCCAAAACCTAGGGCTTAGTACCGAGAGAACTAAGAACGATTTGTGTGTAATCACTCCGACCGGTGGATCAACTCTCTCAAACTTTATCTGCCCGACCCTAGAAATTTCTTTTGGAACATGCATATTAAGAGCCAAAGGTTTAAACGTCCTACAAATGAAAGATGTGGACGTGATTCTAGGAATGGACTGGTTGGAAGAAAACCAAGCTACCATTCAGTGCAAGGACAGGATTGTATCTTTTGAACAAGCTGGGAGAGAACCAGTGTACTTGCATAGAGTTCGAAAAGGAACAAGGATTCCCCTAATTTCGGCCATGCAAGCATACCGCTTGGCCAGTATAAAGGATAGTCGAGCTTTCCTTGTGTATCTCAATGAGGATGCCAAGAAGGACATTACTGTCAAGGATGTAGATATCGTAAGGGAATTCGAAGATGTTTTTCCCGATGAGCTACCTGGATTGCCGCCAGATAGGCAACTAGAATTTGTTATTGACCTTGAACCAGGTGCAGCTCCTATCTCAAAAGCTCCGTATAGAATGGCCCCCAAGGAACTACAAGAGTTGAAGATGCAATTGCAAGAATTGCTAGATTTGGGATTCATCCGGCCCAGTGCATCGCCTTGGGGAGCGCCTGTTCTTTTTGTGAAGAAGAAAGATGGATCTATGCGTATGTGCATTGATTACCGCGAGCTGAACAAACTCACTTTGAAGAATAAGTATCCACTCCCAAGGATAGACGACCTCTTCGATCAACTTAAGGGAGCAAAGGTCTTTTCGAAGATTGACCTTAGGTCCGGATACCACCAGCTCAAAATCCGTTCAACGGATATTCCTAAGACCGCATTCAGAACAAGATATGGCCACTATGAGTTCGTAGTGATGCCTTTTGGATTGACAAATGCACCAGCAGTATTCATGGATCTTATGAATCGTGTGTTTCATCCATATCTAGATAATTTTGTTCTAGTCTTCATAGATGACATCCTTGTCTACTCGAAGAGTGAAGAGGAACATCAAGAACATCTGAGAACAGTCTTGAGAACCCTGCGAAAGGAGAGACTGTACGCCAAATTCAGCAAATGTGAATTTTGGTTAAAGGAAGTGATGTTCCTAGGACATATAGTATCTGTCGAAGGAATCAAAGTGGATCCAGCTAAGATACAAGCTGTGAAGGAGTGGGAAGCTCCTAAAAACCCGAACGAAGTTCGAAGTTTTCTTGGACTGGCAGGATATTATCGCAGATTTATTGAGGGATTTTCTAAAATTGCCAGACCAATGACGCAACTTCTGAGGAAAGGAATTAAGTATACCTGGACTGAAGAGTGCGAAGCGAGTTTCCAACGCTTGAAAGAACTCTTAACCACTGCCCCAGTCTTGGCAGTACCAGAAGCAGATAAAGACTATGAGCTGTATACTGACGCCTCCAAAAATGGTCTAGGTTGTGTATTGATGCAAGAAGGCAAAGTGATTGCATATACATCACGTCAATTGAGGACGCATGAATTGAACTACCTAACCCATGACCTAGAACTAGCAGCCATTGTGCATGCACTGAAGATTTGGAGACATCATCTCTATGGAGCTAGATGTGCAATCTTCACCGACCATAAGAGCCTCAAGTATTTCTTTGAGCAAAAAGATCTGAATATGAGGCAAAGAAGATGGTTGGAACTAGTGAAGGACTATGACTTGATCATTAATTATCATCCAGGAAAAGCTAATTCAGTAGCTGATGCGTTAAGCAGAAAGTCTCCAGCCAAAGCTTGTGTCGCGATAACACAAAGGGATGAATTGATCAAGGATTTTGAGAAATTGAATCTCGAAGTAGTTCCACCACCAGAAACGGTGAGTACAAGAATAGCAGCCTTATTGGCAAGACCTGATCTGAGGACGAGAGTTGTGGAAGCACAAAGAAAGGATGAAGGTTTGGAGAAGATACGACTTCAGATTCATGAGAAGAAAGCCACAAACTTTCAAGAAGCTTCCGATAATGCCATAACGTACGACGGAAGATTATGTGTGCCGAAGATTGATAATTTGAAAGAAGAAATCATGAGAGAAGCACACGAAACGCCGTACACCGCTCACCCTGGAAGTACGAAGATGTATCAAGACTTGAAGTCTAAATTTTGGTGGGAAGGCATGAAGCGAGACATAGCCCTATTTGTAGAACGATGTTTGGCATGTCAACAAGTAAAAGCATTGCATCAAAGGCCGTATGAAAAGTTACAGCCGCTTGATATTCCTGAATGGAAATGGGATGCAATAGCTATGGATTTTGTAACCGGTTTACCTAAGTCTCAAAGAGGAAACACTGCCATTTGGGTAATTGTGGACCGCCTAACCAAGAGCGCACATTTTCTGCCAATTCAGATTACGTATGGATCAGATAAGTTGGCCCAGCTCTATGTCAAGGAAATCATACGATTGCATGGAGTGCCAACGACGATCACATCTGACAGAGATGCGAAGTTCACTTCACGATTTTGGACTAGCTTGCAGAAAGAGCTCGGAACTCGATTGAACTTCAGGACTGCCTTTCACCCTCAAACTGATGGTCAAACTGAGAGAACCATTCAGACCCTAGAGGATATGCTCAGAACAGTCATTCTAGACCGAGGGGTGAAATGGGAAGCCGTTCTACCATTGATCGAATTTGCATACAATAACAGCTTTCAAGCCACTATTGGAATGGCCCCATATGAAGCACTTTATGGAAGAAAGTGCAGATCTCCCTTGTATTGGGATGAAGTCGGAGAACCGAAGGTTTAAGGACCTGACTCAGTCGCTGAGATGATAGAAATTGTTCGACAGATCCGTTCTAGAATAAAAGAAGCTCAAGATCGACAGAAGTCTTACGCTGACAAGAGACGAACTGAGTTGACTTTTGAAGTCGGAGATAAAGTATTTTTGAAGATATCGCCCTCTAAAGGGATTATTCGTTTTGGAGCTAGAGGTAAGCTTAGACCTCGATATATTGGTCCTTACGAGATTCTAGAAAGGATTGGAGCCGTAGCATATCGTTTGGCTTTGCCACCGAGTTTTGGAAATGTTCATAATGTCTTTCACGTGTCACAATTGCGGAAGTACATCTACGATCCAAGGCACGTTATTCATCAAGATGAAGTTCAGCTTCAGCCTGGTTTGACTTACGAAGAAGGACCAGAAGCAATCATGGATTTCAAAACCCAAGAGCTCCGCAACAAGAAGATCAATCTTGTCAAAGTTCTTTGGAAGCATCATGGCACTGAAGAAGCAACGTGGGAACTTGAAGACAAGATGAAGGAGAAGTATCCCGAGTTGTTCTCGTAATTTGCGAAATTTCGGGACGAAATTTTTTGTAGTGGGGGAGGATGTAACGCCCCTCGTAAATTTTAATGTATTTATCGAATTTCTGACATTTATATTTTGTCATCGAATTTAATTCGTAGCTATGCGATCGTTTTGTTATGGTGATGTATTATTTTGGGCATTTATTTGATTTCCAATCTTATTTCAAGGAGGATAATTAAATATTAAATTAATAATTAATATCGATAATTTATT
>JAPKLW010006626.1:0-16933 GCA_026898455.1 Plectranthus barbatus
CAAGGGTAAAACCAAGCTGAAAATCACTAAAGTCTGGATTCCGAAAGGAATCATTCAGCGATCTAACCCTGCAGGACCCGCTGAAGATCGGGGACCTAAATAAATTCTTTATCTTTCTTGCAGGTACAGGATCATGCAACACAGCTTCAGAGGTCGAGAGAGTGGATCTTAGATAGTGGGTGTTCAGCTCACATGACTGGTGAAGAGGATTTGTTTGCAGATCTTATCAAGGTCAAAGGACCTCCAGTTATTTTTGGTGATAACTCTAAGGGCAGAGTTATTAGCAAGGGCTGCATCGAGAAGGACGATGTCAGAATTATAAATGTATCCCTTGTCACCTCTCTCAAGCACAACCTCCTGAGTATCAGTCAGCTGTGCGATAGTGGCTACACAGTTCACTTTGAGAAATCAGAGTGCCAGATCAAGGACGAGATGACTGGCGAGACCAAGTTGAGAGGTATTCAAAAAGGAGGACTATATGTCGTCGACTGGCAAAGTGGGAAGACAGATTCATGCTTCGTGGCCACCAGTACTATGGAAACTAACTGGCTGTGGCACAAAAGGTTGAGTCATCTGAATTTCAGAACTATCAACTACCTGGCCAAGCATGATCTTGTGGAAGGACTTCCCAAGGGAGGATTCAAGAAGGAAGGGATTTGCAAAGCATGCCAGCAGGGCAAGCAAACTAAGAAGTCCTTCAAGAACCAGTCGCCAGTCTGCCCCAGTACCAGTCGGGTACTCGAGTTGCTACATATGGACCTCTTTGGACCAGTAGCACCTCAAACCATTGGAGGAAGACGTTATTCGCTGGTGGTAGTCGATGACTACTCGCGCTATACCTGGGTAAAGCTTCTCAGAACCAAGGATGAAGTGAAAATCATTCTTCCAGATTTGATTGTCAAAGCACAGAAACAGAGAGAAGCTATGGTAAAGCGGATACGGTCAGACAATGGGACGGAATTCTGCAACAGTCTGCTGATGGATTTTTGCACGGAAGCCGGCATTAAGCATGATAGATCTACACCAAGGCAACCGCAGCAAAATGGACTGGCAGAACGTAGGAACAGGACGCTGAAAGAAGCGGTCCGGTCCATGCTGGCAGAATCCGGCCTAGGACAGAGTTTTTGGGGAGAAGCGTTGGTGACGGCCTGCTATACTCAGAATAGAAGCGGGATCAACGATAGACTCCAGAAAACTCCCTACGAAGTTTATTTTGGTCGTAAGCCTTCTATAGATCATCTTCGTGCTTTCGGTTCACCATGTTATGTCCATAATAATGGTAAGTCGAAGTTAAATGCTTTTTCGCCTAAGGCTGATGAGGGTGTCTTTGTCGGATATGGACATCCCTCTCACAAGGGCTATAGAGTATTTAACAAGACCACCAAACTTGTGGAAATAACATGCAATGTTGTTTTTGATGAAGCTACTTTAGTGCGCAGGACATTACGACAACTGGCTGAAGATGTTCCTGAGGTCAATGATGTCGTTGATCAGTTGGGCAGGAATTCTTCCAATGCTCAACCAACTGGTTTGACTAGACCTATGACTGGATCATCTTCACAACCAGTATCCTCGGTTGCCCATCAGCAATCCGGGAGGGTCGGTGATGCAATTGACCTTGTTGGGACCTTACACTCAATCTCCTTGAGTGGAACTGGCAATAATTCAGGGGGAATTCTAACTGGAATTTTTGAGCCAGAAGAAGACGATGAACCAGCTGGAGTGGATACACCAGCTGACGAAGAGATTGTTCCGACTGGTGAAGGTCAACCACCAGTTGCAATTGCAGCTCCGACTGGTGAAGTTCAGGAAGCACCAGTCATCAGGACAGAAGAACCAACGCCAGCAGATTCTCATCTTCCCAAATGGCTGAGAAATCACCCATCCGATGCTATTCTCGGTGATCCAGAAGGTTCTGTTCAGACTCGACACGGCAGTGCGCTCCTGACTTGTTTTATTTCTCAAGTGGAACCTACTTCCATAGGAGTTGCGCTAGAATCTGCCGATTGGATTAATGCCATGCAATAAGAGCTTGCGGAATTCACTCGCAACAATGTTTGGGACTTGGTAGAGAGACCATCACATCAGTCAGTGATTGGCACCAAGTGGGTTTTCAAGAACAAGTGAGATGAGGATGGCATTGTAATCAGAAATAAAGCTCGTTTAGTCGCCAAAGGTTACAAGCAATGTGAAGGCATCGACTTCGACGAGACCTTCGCACCAGTTGCAAGAATGGAGGCGATACGGCTGTTCCTTGCGTATGCAGCGTATCATGGTTTCATGGTATTCCAGATGGACGTGAAGAGCGCCTTCTTGAATGGCGAGCTAAAGGAGGAAGTATATGTCGAACAACCTCCAGGCTTTGAAGTAGGCACCAAAGTGTACAAGCTGAGAAAGGCCCTGTATGGATTGAAACAGGCGCCCAGGGCTTGGTACGAGACGCTATCACAATTCCTAATCCGTAATAGATTTCGGAAAGGGAAGATCGATACAACACTCTTCATCATCAAGGATGCTGATGATATGCTAATGGTGCAGATATATGTCGATGACATTATATTCGGGTCAAAGAATATGTCTCTCTGCGAGAAGTTTTCTCAATTGATGCAGAACTCATTTCAGATGAGTATGATGGGCAAATTAACATACTTCCTAGGACTCCAGGTCCAGCAGTCAGCTGATGGGATTTTCATTAATCAGCGGAAGTATGCCAAGGACTTAATTCAGAAATATTGCCCAGAGAAGACTAAGGCTCTCAGAATACCGATGAGCACCAGTTGCCAGATCTTTCTTGATGAAGAAGGAGAATCGGTTGATCCTTCCAGCTACAGAGGTATTATTGGATCACTTCTCTATCTGACAGCCAGCAGACCTGACATTTCATACTCAGTCGGAGTGTGTGCCAGATTTCAAGCCAATCCAAAGAAGTCACACATGGAAGCTGCTAGGAGAATAGTGAAATACCTCAAAGGAACTGAATCACTTGGCTTATGGTACCCCAGGAATGATGAGCTTACACTCATTGGGTATTCAGATTTAGATTTTGCTGGATGCCGTATAGATAGAAAAAGTACCAGTGGTACGTGTCAGTTTCTAGGACACAAGCTAATCAGCTGGTTTAGCAAGAAGCAACACTCAGTTGCTACATCTACTACTGAGGCTGAATATGTTGCCGCTGCCAGTTGTTGTGCTCAAATTCTCTGGATCAAGCAACAACTGGAAGACTATGAAGTGGACACTGGTTGTGTACCCATCTATTGCGACAACAGCAGCGCTATGTGCATAACGAAGAATCCGGTTCATCACTCTAGGACCAAGCACATAGATATCCGACATCACTTCATACGTGATCATGTCGAGAAGAAGGATATCAACGTAGAGTACATCAGAACCGACGATCAACTAGCTGACATCTTCACCAAACCTTTGCCAGAAGCAAGATTCAAGGAGTTGTGCATCAAACTCGGTCTTTTGGAGATTGATGCGAGCCCTAGTGTTGAGAAAGAATGAGTCCCAGCTCTCATTCCGTTCTTGATTTTCTGAAGGATGCTGATTAAGACTAAGTCCAAGCTCTTAGTCTTCATGTTTTCTTTAGTGGTGGCTCAAAACCACAGGTGGTATCTACTGGCAGAACTTATTCCATAAACAACGAAGGAAATGAGTCCCAGCTCTCATTTCGAATTTGCCAGCAGTCATGCACCATCAGTCGAATTAAAATTGGGTCCCAGCTCCCAATTCCAAGCAATGATGAAGAAGTGAAGAGAAGATTATGCGGAATGAATTTGAGTCCTACTGGCAGGGGGAAGTATGCGACTGGTGTATACTACTGATGACCAGGTATACTACTGATGACCAGTTGAGTCCCAGCTCTCAACTGACGTTCTCTTGAAGTCCAAGAGTCGTGCCAGCTGTCGCAGAAATGGCGGGAAAGGTTTAAGATTGGTCTTGCGTGTGCATATCTTCGAATTTAATGCGGCATTTAATGCCACATTTAATGCGCACAGTGACTGCGCAGTCAAAAGCAATCTCACGACCAATCAGCGTGTGCCATGTCAGCTACACGCACCATCCCACGTCAGCACGACCACGCACGTCGCTACAGGGAATCGTGCCTGCTGATGACCGTCGATCCTCACTTTTGACGAATTCATCTCGTCCATCCATCCCAGCATCAGCCGAGGTGCCCGCGGAGGAGCCCGCCCCAGTGGAGGTACCTGCTGAGTCTGCACCAGAGATGGCTGATACCGCACCTGATGCGCCTTCCACTTCCATGGAAGTTTCAGCGGAGCCACTCTCTGAGATCCATCCTCCAGCACATCTACTTGCATACATTGATGCCCGGATGGATCAGCGTTTTGCCTCCTTCCAAGAGCATGTGGAGCAGCGCCTTGAATCTGTCACCACCGGTGTTACCACCTTTTTGGCGCGGATCCAAGAGGGGGAAAGGGCGCGAGCACTGGCTGAAGAGGAGAGAGCCAGAATTGCTGAGGAGGAGAGACGCCTTGCAGCTGAAGAGAGGAGAATTGCTGCTGAATGGAGACTGAAGAGAGAGCAAGACATGGCCGCACTTACTGAGATCCGGAGGTCTATCACCAGTGCTCGGACTCAGTCACCAGGATCATCTTCCATGCCATAGACTAGTCAGTTATCATTCAATGTACATGTAATTGCTAAATCTTTAATGGAATGTTAACTGACAAGTTGATGACAATCTCTTATTGTCCAACAATTGTCTAAGTTTTTACCTATCAGCTGAATTTACACATCCAGTGTAATCAGCACCAGCACTCGTCTTGCATGTTTTAAATTTATTTACATGCTTATCCTTTGCTCAGATCTTAATTTCCATATTTTTAAACGAGCATTATCTCTCCTAGTTTGAGGGGGAAGATTTTTTTAGTTAGAGCTGATGTTGAGGAAGTAATTTCGTGGGTTTAGATCTGATAGGTTTCACTTGTAAAACACTGAAATCCTTTGTAACTTTCCTCATCAGCTGAGTGCTCGCTGGTTAGGCTTTGATCGCACCAAAAAGGGGGAAATTGTTGGGAAATCTGTCTAAGGTTTCCTCCCCCAGTAGCTTACTTGTTTAGATTATAGTTTTGGTGGATCAAATCCTAAGTCCTACCAGCGTCAGTTGTCTCTACATAGCTCTAGTCTTATATGTAAAGTCCTGTTTAGGTCTTTGTGTTGTAAGTCGCAGCTGATCAAGACTCATGCTGACACTGTTCACCAGCATGAGAAACGCTTACCACTGGCTACTGTTCACCAGTTGGGAAAAGTTTCATCAGCAGGCGGCTGACAAAGACTCGTGCTGACACTGTTCACCAGCATGAGAAGCGCTTATGACTGGGTACTGTTCACCAGTTGGGAAGGGTTTCATCAGCAGGCGGCTGACAAACCTTACCAGGAGAATGCGTGTTCCTACTTACACTATTCACCAGCGGTGATTTCACCAGTCATGGGAGATTCCGTAAAGAGTTAACATCCAGAGATTTGGTAGACTTAGATGATGCCAGGGCAAGTCACCTGCAGAGACTGCCAGCACAAGATCACCAGTATGATCTACCAGTCAGATGTTACCAGCAGAATTCCAGATTCTCTCTCCCCGCATAGTAGAGACAAAAAGAAGATTCTCTGAGGAATCGACTGACAAAGTATGACTTTAAGGAAGGATAACTTAAAGTCTATCAGTCACAAGACGCCAGTCTTATTCCTCGGACTGACAGAGAGAGCCATTCTGACACAAAGAGATCTGTGTCAGATAAAGCGGTCTTAGGTATGGATCTTTTCTGGAAAAGAATACCTGCCGCCGTCAGAAGGACATCCGAGGTCTGACACCTTTCCGGATGCATCCAAACGGCTAGAAAGTTTGAATCGGTTCTTGCGGCTATAAATACGTCGCAACCACCAACATTCAAACATTCCACTCATCTGCTCAACCACCGGAAGAACTAAAATTATTGCAAAATCGCATAAAGTACTTTCGAGGCTTTTCATAAAGCTTTCCGTGTGTTGATTTATCAAACACGAGACTTCAAGCTTTAAGCTTGTAAGTTAAAGATCTCACTTGGTGTTCTTTCTCCTTCGAGAGAGTTCACAGCAGCTCCTATGCTTACCAGCACTTGAGTTATTACGGGCATTCTGCCGTAGAGACTGTTACGTTCTTGGGAGAACTAAAACACCTAGCTAGCTGTGGAGGTTGAAGTGACGTGCTCGCACTCCATTAGCTGAGGAGAGTTGAAGAAGGATCCAGGACTGGGAGCGGTTGATCTAGTGAACTGGTGGACGAGGCATTCACCAGCTAGAGATAGATCGTAGGAGACCTGTACCTGATTACTCTTAGTGGAATTTCCAGTGCTTCGACTGGAGAGTGGACGTAGATCGATTGATCGAACCACTATAAAAATCCTTTGTTATTTATCAGCTTTCTGTCTTTCATTCATATTTTAAACCCAGCACTCAAGTGCTGGAGTATATCCTGAAACTGATATATAACTGTGCAAACAAGGCTAAATATTCTAAGTTTTGAATCATCAGCTGACAGGTTGCCAGTTGTCAGCTGTGTGTAAGTAGCGTGCAAGAAAACCGGGACCAACAGACATTTTCGACAATTTTGAACTAATTACAACAATGGAAACCCTAAAAACTTACTTTTATACATCTAGAAACATGTTTCAACAAAAAAATGAACTTTTGAGACCGTTTTTTAGTTTGCAATTTTTCAAAATTTTGTAAGGGTGAATTTTCGTTTACTTTCGAGCTGGTCATTTTTGAAAATTTTGAACTAATTACAACAACGGAATCCCTAAAAACATAGTTTTATACATCTAGAAATATGTTTCAACCATAAAAATGAAATTTTGAAACAATTTTTTAGTTTGCGAATTTTCAAAATTTTGTAACGGGGAATTTTTGTGCACTTTCGAGATGGTCATTTTCGACAATTTTGAACTAATTACAACAACGAAAAACCTAAAAATTTACTTTTATACATCTAGAAACATGTTTCAACCAAAAAACTGAACTTTTGAGACCGTTTTTTAGTTTGCGAATTTTAAAAATTTTATAAGGGTGAATTTTCGTACACTTTCGAGCTGGTCATTTTTGACAAATTTGAACTAATTACAACAACGGCAACCAAAAAAACTTAATTTTATATATCTAGAAACATGTTTCAACCATTAAAATCAACTTTTGAAACCGTTTTTAGTTTGCAAATTTTCAAAATTTTGTAACGGAGAATTTTCGTGCACTTTTGAGATGGTCATTTACGACAATTTTGAACTAATTACAACAACGGAAACCCTAAAAACTTACTTTTATACATCTAGAAACATTTTTCAACCATCAAAATGAACTTTTGAAACTATTTTTTAGTTTGCGAATTTTCATAATTTTGTACCGGTGAATTTTCGTGCACTTTCGAACTGGTCATTATTGAAAATTTTCAATCAATTACAACAAAGGAAACCCTAAACACTAACTTTTATACATCTAGAAAAAGGTTTCAACCATAAAAAAGAACTTTTTAAAACCATTTTTTAGTTTGCGAATTTCCAAAATTTTGTAACGGTTAATTTTCGTGCACTTTCGAGCTGGTCATTTTTTGACAATTTTGAACTAATTACAACAAGGGAAACCCAAAAAACATAGTTTTATACATCTAGAAACATGTTTCTGTCATAAAAATAAACTTTCGAAACAATTTTTTAGTTTGCGAATTTTCAAAATTTTGTAACAGTGATTTTTCGTGCACTTTCGAGATGGTCATTTTCGACAATTTTGAACTCATTACAACAACGGAAATCCAAAAAACTTAGTTTTATACATCTAGAAACATGTTTCAACCCTTAAAATAAACTTTTGAAACCGTTCTTCAGTTTGCGAATTTTAAAAAATTTGGACTGGTGAATTTTTTTGCACTTTCGAGCTTGTCATTTTTGACAATTTTGAACTAATTACAACAACGGAAATCCAAAAAACTTACTTTTAAACATCATGAAACATGTTTCAACGTAAAAATGAACTTTTGAAAATATTTTTTAGTTTGCGAATTTTAAAAATTTTGTACCAGTGAATTTTCATGCACTTTTAAGCTGGTCATTTTTTACAATTTTGAACTAATTACAACAACGGAGACCCTAAAAACTTAGTTTTATACATCTAGAAACATGTTTCTACCATAAAAATGAACTTTTGAAACTGTTTTTTAGTTTGCGAATTTTCAAAATTTTGTACCGGTGAATTTTCGTGCACTTTTGAACTGGTCATTATTGACAATTCTGAACCATTTAAAAGAAAGGAAATCCTAAACACTAACTTTCATACATCTAGATAATGGTTTCAACAGAAAAAACGAACTTTTGAGACCCTTTTTTAGTTTGCGAATTTTCAAAATTTTGTAAGGGAGAATTTTCGTACACTTTCGAGCTGGTCATTTTTGAAAATTATGAACTAATTAAAACAATGGAAACCCTAAAAACATACTTTTATACATCTAGAAACAAGTTTCAATCATAAAAATGAACTTTTGAAACTGTTTTTTAGTTTGCGAATTTTCAAAATTTTGTACCGATGAATTTTCGTGCACTTTCGAACTGGTCATTATTGACAATTCTGAAGCAATTAAATCAAAGTAAACCATAAACACTAACTTTTATATATCTAGAAAAAGGTTTCAACCATAAAAATGAAATTTTGAAACCGTTTTTTTGTTTGCGAATTTTCAAAATTTTGTACCAGTAAATTTTCGTGCACTTTCGAGCTGGTTATTTTTTACCATTTTGAATTAATTAAAACAACAGAAGCCCTAAAAACTTAGTTCTATACATCTAGAAACCTGTTTCAACCAAAAAAAATTAACTTTTGAGACCATTTTTTAGTTTGCAAATTATCAAAATTTTGTACGGGTGAATTTTCGTGCACTTTCGAGCTGGTCATTTTTGACAATTTTGAACTAATTACAACAATGGAAACCCTAAAAACTAACTTTTATACATCTAGAAACATGTTTCAACTATAAAAATGAACTTTGGAAACTGTTTTTTAGTTTGCAAATTTTAAAAAAATTTTACCAGTGAATTTTCGTGCACTTTCGATTTGGTCATTATTGACAATTCTGAACCAATTACAACAAAGGAAACCCTAAACACTAACTTTTATACGTCAAGAAAAAGGTTTCAACCATAAAAATAAACTTTCGAAACAGTTTTTTAGTTTGCGAATTTTCAAAATTTTTTAACGGTGAATTTTCGTGCACTTTCGAGATGGTCATTTTCGACAATTTTGAACAAATTACAACAATGGAAACCCTAAAAACTTACTTTTATACATCTAAAAACATGTTTCAACACAAAAAAAATGAAATTTTGTGAACGTTTTTTAGTTTGCGAATTTTCAAAATTTTGTACGGGTGAATTTTCGTGCACTTTCGAGTTGCTCATTTTTGACAATTTTGAACTAATTAGAAAAACAAAAACCCTTAAAACTTAGTTTTATACATCTAGAAACATGTATCAACCATAACAATAAACTTTCGAAACCATTTTTTAGTTTGCGAATTTTATAAATTTTGTAACGGTGAATTTTCTTGCACTTTCGAGATGGTGATTTTAGACAATTTTGAAATAATTACAACATTAAAAACCCTTAAAATTTACTTTCATACATCTAGAAACATGTTTCAACCAATAAAATGATCTTTTGAAACCGTTTTTAAGTTTGCGAATTTTCAAAATTTTGTACGGGTGAATTTTCGTGCTCTTTCGAGCTGGTCATTTTTTAAAACAATGGAAACCCTAAAAACATACTTTTATACATATAGAAAAATGTTTCAACCATAAAAATGAACTTTCGAAACTATTTTTTAGTTTTTGAATTTTCAAAATTTTGTACTGGTGAATTTTCGTGCACTTTCGAATAGGTCATTATTGACAATTCTGAACCAATTACAACAAAGGAAACCCTAAACACTAACTTTTATACATCTATAAAAAGGTTTCAACCATAAAAATGAAATTTTGAAACCGTTTTTTAGTTTGCGAATTTTTGAAATTTTGTACCGGTGAATTTACGTGCACTTTCGAGATGGTCATTTTTTGACAATTTTGAATTAATTACAACAACGGAAACCCTAAAAACTTACTTTGATACATCTAGAAACCTTTTTCAACCAAAAAAATGATTTTTTGAGACCGTTTTTTAGTTTTCAAATTTTCAAAATTTTGTACGGGTGAATTTTCGTGCACTTTCGAGCTGGTCGTTTTTGACAATTTTGAACTAATTACAACAATGGAAACCCTAAAAACATACTTTTATACATCTAGAAACATTTTTCAACCATAAAAATTTACTTTTGAAACTATTTTTTTGTTTGCGAATTTTCAAAATTTTGTACCGGTGAATTTTAGTTCAATTTCGAACTGGTCGTTATTGACAATTCTTAACCAATTATAATAATGGAAACCTTAAACAATAACTTTTATACATATAGAAATATATTTCAACCATAAAAATAAATTTTCGAAACAATTTTTTAGTTTGCGAATTTTATAAATTTTGTAACGGTGAATTTTCGTGCACTTTCGAGATGGTCATTTTTGACAATTTTGAACTAATTACAACAATGGAAACCCTAAAAACTTACTTTTATACATCTAGAAACATGTTTCAACCATAAAAATTAACTTTCGAAACTGTTTTTTGGTTTGTGAATTTTCAAAATTTTGTACTGGTGAATTTTCGTTCACTTTCGAATTGGTTATTATTGACAATTCTGAACCAATTACAACAAAGGAAAACCTAAACACTAATTTTTATATATCTAGAAAAAGGTTTCAACCATAAAAATGAAATTTTGAAACCGTTTTTTAGTTTTCGAATTTTCAAAATTTTGTACCGGTGAATTTTCGTGCACTTTCGAGATGGTCATTTTTGACAATTTTGAATTAATTACAACAACGGAAACCCTAAAAACTTATTTTTATACATCTAGAAAATTGTTTCAACCAAAAAAATAAACTTTTGAGACCGTTTTTTAGTTTCTGAATTTTCAAAATTTTGTACGGGTGAACTTTTATGCACTTTCGAGCTGGTCATTTTTGACAATTGAACTAATTACATCAATGGAAACCCTAAAAACTTATTTTTATACATCTAGAAACATGTTTTTGTAGGGTTTTTACGTGAACCGAATCACCAAAACCAAAGTGAACCGGATCGATCTATTGATATAGCCCAAAATTCAAATTCTCAAAACCCTAGCATGCTCCTATGAATTTAATACATAATTGTGGATTGAGAGATTACCGTAATTCCGTAGTATCTGTACCGATCTTTTGCGTTTGAATTCCAAACTTTAATTCAACCACGCAATACGAATTTATCTGCGGAAGAAGAAATTAGATCTCTAATTTCTAAAATAAATTTGAAAACAAAGAAATTGAGAAAGAAGAATTATGTTCTCCAGATCAGGTCTTCAGATCTGTATCCCTGTGCTGATCAGATCTACTACTTGTGAGGACTCCGTGGAACTGTGGCTTGAGCAGGACCAGAATCGAAATTCTCCTCCCTTTTTCTCCAAAGTCGGCGCCCCCTATCTCTCTCCTAGGGTTTGTGTTTTTCAACTGTGTTATGAAATCACTTAGGGTTTCAGAGAGAGACCTGTCTATTTATAGACCTAGGGTTTTATCCCTAATGGGCTCTTTGGGCTCAATTCAGCATATTTATTGGGCCAGACCTGGGACTTAATACAAATAATAAAGTGGGCCTATAAATTAATTAATTCACATGTCCACAACCCAGGACATAATTAATTAATTAATATTAATTCTTTTTCACCACAGAATTAATACTGACCTACCCCTTTATTACCACGTTATGAGAACGGGTTGCATTATTTGAGAATCCCCATATTTAAGGTTACCGGACATCCATTAATTAATCGGAGCCTCTGACAAGCTCTAACTACAATTAATTAATATCTTATAATTCCTGAGTAGTACCACTCAAACCTTATCACTCGTGCCTGAACTTAATCAGCCTGCACGACTTTGGCACGATGAATGTTATTGATTTCCTCAGGGAATGTCCCCATCCTATTACTCGGATATGGTTACCTAAGTTCAATCTCAAGTGGTACAACACGAGCTGCTGTTACCCAAGATGCGGATATACGAGCACGTTACTCAGGCTCTCCACCATGGCTAGTCAAAGCAACAGTCAACCCGTGCAAACCCCTTTACCTTCGTTAGGGTTTGGACTCAATCAATATAACGAGATCTTTTATTCGATGATGTCAGACAGATGAATATATCTCACTGCGGTCCTTCAATACGCCACCTCTGCGTACCAGCATGTCAAGTAACCAAGACAGACTACTTATTCCGACAATGCTGCAGCCATCCGGACAGACGTATCCTCATACGCTGTCTCGGCTTTGATTAGGTTTATGTCTCACTAGGTCAAGTGATCATACTGTCTTCTGCGATCTACAACACGCCGTATGATCGTCCCTATCGGTGAGACAAGAGGATACCATTGTTCATACATGTACGATTGTTAACAGATAGGAGAAATAAACCGTTGTATACTCATTATAATAAATGCTTTCAGTATACAAAACCCATCAATCTCCCACTTATACTCAAAGCATAACTAAGCTATTACAGAGTATACAGTCCATCTATCTAGTCTGCTGTCTCTTAACCACTATCGGTGGTCGGCATCCACCTCAGACCCAGCTCACGAATATGTCTTTCGTAAACTTTCTGCGGCAAGCTCTTTGTAAACGGATCAGCAAGATTGTCAGCAGTGTCAATCTTTTTAATCAGCACATCGCCCCTCGATACGATTTCTCGTATGATATGATACTTTCTCTCTATGTGTTTGCTTGCCCTGTGAGACCGCGGTTCCTTCGAGTTTGCCACCGCACCAGAGTTATCACAATAAATTGTGATGCTCCTCGGCAAACTCGGAATCACGCCCAACTCTAAAAGGTAGTTCCGGAGCCACACCCTCTCTTTCGAGGCATCGGAGGCGGCGACATATTCCGCCTCCATGGTGGAGTCAGCAATGCATTTGTGCTTTGAGCTCCTCCAAGATACAGCTGCACCTCCCAGGGTAAACACATAACCTGAGGTCGATTTCTTCTCATCCTGGTCCCCCTGGAAATCCGAGTCTATATCACCCACAGGGCACAAATCCTCACTTTGATAAACTAGGCAGAAATTCCTAGTTCTCTTCAAATACTTGAGGATATGCTTTACAGCAGTCCAGTGCGCCTATCCACAGTTAGATTTATATCTTGCTACCATGCCAACGACATAACAGATATCTGGCCTGGTACACAGCATTGCATACATGAGACTACCCACAGCCGAAGCATATGGTACAAGATTCATTTCGTCTTTCTCCCGCTGTGTCTGAGGACACTGCCCACTAGAAAGAAGAACGCCATGTCTGAAAGGTAGCAAGCCTTTCTTGGCGAGTTGCATGCTGAACCGGGCTATCACAGTATCCACATAGGATGCCTGGGATAAGCTCAACATTCTTCTTTTACGATCTCGGAAGACCTTAATCCCAAGAATGTAGCCAGCTTCACCCAGATCCTTCATTTGGAACTGTTCGGATAACCAAACCTTGATTTCGGACATCATTCCCTCGTTGTTTCCAAATAGGAGTATGTCATCAACGTATAGTGCAAGGAAGACCACGCTCCCACTGACACAAAGTCAGTAAACATAACTTTCGATTTCCAACTGTGCAAATCCATAGGATTTAATCACATCGTTAAAACGTAAGTTCCACGACCTTGAAGCTTGCTTAAGTCCATACAAGGACTTCTTAAGCTTCCAGACAAGATGTTCTTCGCCCTTGCTTATGTAACCCTCGGGTCGCTGCATATAGATGTCTCTACCTTCTTCAAGGTAACCGTTTAGAAAAGCGGTTTTGACATCCATCTGCAAGATCTCGAGGTCCATATGCCCAGCTATGGCAAGGAGTATCCGAATGGATTTGATCCTGGCTACGGGTGAAAAGGTTTCGTCATAGTCAATGCCCTCTTTCTGACTATAACCCTTTGCCACCAGCCTGGCCTTGAAAGCCGTGATCTTTCCATCCGCCCCTTTCTTTCTTTTGTATACCCATTTGCACCCTATGGCCCTAAAGCCATCCGGCAAATCAATTTTCTGGTATACATCCATAGCAGTTATGGATTCTATTTCAGAATCCATGGCGACACGCCATTTGGCAACATCCTTGTCCTGCACTGCCTCTTCGTAAGTCAGTGGGTCAGAGTCCTCATGTCCGTCTTCCGGGCTCAAGTCCGAAGACTCACCCACGAACATGTACCTTTCCGATTAGAAAATAACTCTCCCACTATGATGAGGCATCGGTGTCGTGTCAGTAGTAGGTGCAGTGACTTGTGGTCCTGCACCTTGCACAGAAGAACGTGTCTGTGGTGATGTACCTCTCACAGGTGCACCCACATCTACACGTTCTCCTTCCCTTGGAATTGCATTCTCGTTCTCAATTTCTTGAAGAACGATATCACTTCTTGACCTGTGATTACTCAAATACTCGTCCTCCAAGAATCTAGCGTTGGTGCTAACAACGACCCTTTGACTCTCAGGACAGTAAAAGTAACCACCTTTCGTTTGCCTGGGATACCCTATGAACAACATTACATTTGACCTGCTTTCTAACTTATCAGGTTCCTTCGATAGTACGTGTGCCAGACAGCCCCATACTCTAAACTTGCACAAACTAGGTTAGCAACCAAGGAAGAGCTCAGAAGACATCTTAGGAACTGATTTAGAAGGCACCACATTAAGCACGTAAGCTGTTGTCTCCAATGCGTAGCCCCAAAACGAAATTGGTAAGTTTGCATAACTCATCATTGACCTTACCATCTCTAGAAGAGTCCTATTTCTTCTTTCAGCTACACCGTTTTGCTGCGGAGTACCCGGTGCAGTCCATTGGGATGTAATCCTATTTTCTGACAAATATTGCAGGAACTCATTACCGAGGTATTCGCCACCACGGTTAGATCGCAGCGACTTGATTGTTTTCCCGACCTTCTTTTCTACTTCAGCCTTAAACTCTTTGAATTTCTCAAAGCATTCAGACTTGTAGCGAAGAAGGTAAACGTATCCGTACCTTGAGTAATCGTCAATGAAAGCGACGAAGTACTCGTACCCTCTACGAGCCTGCGTGGACATCGGTCAATATAAGTCAGAATGGATCAATTCCAACACTTCCTCTGCTCGAGACTGACTAGCCTTGAAAGGCCTGGTTGACATCTTGCCCTCGATGCAGGATTCGCAGACTTGATAAGGTACAGCCCGGACTAAGTCCAATGTACTGTCATCTGCAAGTCTCTGAATCCGCTTCAAGCTGATGTGACCCAGTCTCAAGTGCCAGAGACATGTATGTTCCTCATCAGAAGAAGTAAGTTTTCTCTTCCTAGGATTACCAATTACGGATGAATTATATGCAATACAAAAGACATGTTTGATCGAAGTAACATAGAGATTGTAAATCAACATTCCATAATGGATAACATTGTTACTACTAATGACAAAATCATAAATAACAAATATCCATAAAGGTTGATGAAATTTGTCCTGCCGATAAACCACGGCCCACAAATAAATTCTCAAATGTACTTTAATTCATCAAAACCTAAAGAAAAGAAAACTCCATGAAGCTTCGTCATAAAACGTTGCCTTCATCCAGTTTGGTATCTTCTTGCCATCACTCACAAGCCTTGTCGGCACGGTCCCCTGCTAAGTACAACAACATGATCAACAAGTCAGTGCTTACAGCTCTAGAAGAGCAACAACTAACTCTAATCATGCTTACAGTTATACTTGCAAAATGGCATACCTTGTCTAGCTTTATTGGCTTGACAATCTTTCCTCCAATGTCCTTTCTTACCACACCTGAAGCACCTGTCCCTTTCAGTCGCCACCTTAGGCTTTTTCCCAGCCCCACCATCCTTCACATGTGTCTTCTTGGCCCATTTCTTAATCCCTTTCTTCCGCTTCATACTTTTCGGTACAGCAGAGAGATTACCAGAAGTGGCCAAGGCAACCTTCTGAGGGTTCATGACTGATTCAGCTGCCATCAAGTCATTGAGTAACTCGTTAAGAGTATACTCTTTCTTGTTCATGACAACATTCAGTCTAAAACTCTCAAAGGACTTGGGTAGAGAGTTCAGTATGATATCGACCTTAGCCTCAGCGTCGATACCTCCACCATGCACAGTCAGTTCATCCATGAGGTGAGTCATGGTAACTACGTGCTCTCTCACTGAGGTGCCATCAGTCATTTTCTCACTCACGGTTTCTCTCATGAGATTAAACCTGACGGCTCTATCAGTTTCCCCATAGGTTGCCTCCAGACTTTGCATAATGTCATAGGCATCCCTATGGTGCTGATGCTGCTGCTGCAAGACTTTCGACATAGTGGTCATCATGTAGCACTTGACTACATTGTTCGATTTCTCCCACTTGTTATAAAAGTCTATATCCAGTTGACTGGATTCAGCAGTTGGCACTTCGGGACGAAGTACTTGCAGAACGAACATATGTTCTTCTGCAATCAGGAGGTATTCGAGATTGCGCTTCCATTCCAGGAACTTCGGACCAGTTAGAGTGTTTTGTGCGAGAATGTTGATTAAATTAGACATAGACATATCTGAAACAATAAAGAATCTTAATTAAGAACATACATGTTGAACTTCGAAAACAAATGCATTGAAAACCTTTTAATAAATCAAATACAAATGTTTTCCACTAATTGCCCAAGAGTTCCCACTGCAAGCTACACTCGTAGACGTTTACGATGTCACCCTCAACCAGAACTGCGGGTTTTAGGCCCCAATCCATTTAATTTCACTACCATGTCAGGATGCTTTTGACACTAGAAATTA
>JAPKLW010006627.1:0-16931 GCA_026898455.1 Plectranthus barbatus
CCCCCCCTTTCAACTCGTCACAGCTCTCAGATCACACACATGCAAGACCATCTAACAACACTAGCTCGCTCCCTATCCATTCTAGATCACGAAAACATGCTAGAAAACTCAAAATAACGATGGACAAAGGAAATGGGTGAAGCTCACCGGAAAAAGAAGAGACGGCGGCGGCGGCGGTGCATTTTCCGGCGTCTAAACTCGAAGCTCTTGGTCTCCGAATGGTCTCTAGGACAAGGGGAACACGAATATATAAGTCTAGACTCAAGAAAATCACGATTAAACAAGTTTTAAAATCTGAAAATCGAAATCTCACCAACTCCGGCGGCCTCACTTCTCTCTACGATATCTCCCTCGATTCTCGACGTCTCAGTCTCCACCTTAGCTCTTTAGAAAGCTTGAAGGATGATCTACGCAATGGTGGTGGTGGCTTGGTCGGCGGTGAACGGGGTTGATCGGAAAATCGTCGGAAATAGGGCAGCGTGAAAGGGTTTGGGCTGGGGGTGAGTGGCGTGAGCTACAAGAGTGAGGGGTATGAAATGATTTTCTATTTCTTTTCCAACCTTTTACTTGATTAAAATCTCCCTCTGTGCCAAGTGTCTCAATGTATACATGCAACATAACACTTGTCTCTCTCCCATGCAATATTCTAAAAAATTCCAATTTATACCATATGAAATTCCAACATTTTAGATTCAACCCCAAATTAATATTTCCCTCCATGGATCTCCGAAAATTAGTCCGATCAATTCGCAAAAATCCTTGAAATATTACAAACATATCTATAACCCGAATTACGTAATCGATTTCTTGTATTCAAATTGCAAAATATTGCACAAAATGAGAAGATAATTATTTTATTAAAGTAATTAAGCCATTAATTAGCTTAATTAATCTCGGGGTATTACATCCCCTCACCCTTATAAAAATTTCGTCCCGAAATTTACTAGAGTACTTCGAAAAGCTCGGGGTATTTCTCTTTCATCTTCTCTTCTAATTCCCAGGCCGCTTCCTCTCGACCATGGTGACTCCACAATACTTTGACAAGAGGAATTGACTTGTTTCTCAACTCTTGTATCTTTCGGTCCAAAATTGCTTCTGGCCTTTCTTCATAACATAAATCAGAGTTCAAAACAATCTCATCTTGTCGGACCACGTGTTTAGGGTCATACACGTACTTTCTTAACTGAGACACGTGAAATACGTTATGTACATTGCCCATGCTCGGAGGCAATGCTAAACGATAAGCCACTGGACCAATGCGCTCTAAAATCTCGTAGGGTCCTACAAAGCGCGGTCGCAACTTTCCTTTCACTCCGAATCTTATGATTCCCTTTGAAGGTGAGACCTTTAGAAACACTTTGTCTCCTACTTTAAAATGTAGTTCGACCCTTCTGGAATCGGCATAAGATTTCTGCCGGCTCTGGGCTTCCTTGATTCTATCTCGGATCTGACGGACAATTTTGATCATCTCACTGATGGCATCAGGTCCGATGACTTGCCTTTCTCCCACTTCATCCCAATACAGTGGAGATCGACACTTCCTTCCATATAGAGCTTCGTATGGAGCCATCCCAATCGTCGCCTGGTAACTATTGTTGTAGGCAAACTCGATTAGTGGCAAAATTGGTTCCCAACTTCCTCCTCGATCAAGAACCACTGTCCTCAACATGTCCTCGAGAGTTTGGATGGTTCTCTCGGATTGACCGTCAGTTTGTGGGTGAAACACCGTGCTGAAATTTAGGCGCGTCCCCAACTCTTGTTGCATACTCATCCAAAATCGAGATGTAAACTTCGTGTCTCTGTCAGATGTAATAGATACTGGCACTCCGTGCAATCTGACAATCTCGCGAATGTACAGCTGTGCCAACTTGTCTGATCCATAAGTCACTCGGATCGGCAAGAAATGCGCACTCTTCGTTAGACGATCCACTATTACCCATATTGCCGTATTTCCTTTTTGTGACTTAGGCAAACCCGTCACAAAATCCATGGCAATGTGTTCCCATTTCCACTCGGGAATGTCTAACGGCTGCAATTTCCCATACGGTCGCTGATGTAATGCCTTGACTTGCTGACATGCCAAGCACTTTTCCACATACAAGGCTACATCCTTTTTCATACCGTCCCACCAGTACTTAGTCTTCAGATCTTGATACATTTTAGTACTTCCTGGGTGAGCAGTATACGGCGTATCATGAGCCTCACTCATAATCTCGTTTCTCAAATCTTCATTGTTCGGTACCAAGATTCTATCCCTGAACAACAATGCGTTATCAGGTGCCTCTCGATATTCGCCCACCGACTTAACTCTCAATTTCTGGCGTAATTTCTCGAGTTCCATATCTTTCCTTTGTGTCTGAATGATTCTTTCTCTTAAGTCCGGCACGACAGTCAGAGTTGCTACTTCACATCTCTTTCTCTCTGAGGGCGATATTACTTCCAGATGAAGTTTCTCGAATTCTCTGACCAAATTGTCCTCTCTGGTAAGCATACAACCCAATTGAGCCTCCCCCTTTCTGCTCAAAGCATCGGCTACTGAGTTTGCTTTACCTGGGTGATAGTTTATCGTTAGATCGTAATCATTAACTAGTTCCAGCCATCTCCTCTGCCTCATATTCAGATTCTTCTGCTCGAAGAAGTACTTCAAGCTCTTGTGATCTGTGAATATAGCACACTTAACTCCATAGAGATGGTGTCTCCAAATTTTCAATGCATGGATTACGGCCGCTAGTTCTAAATCATGAGTCGGGTAATTCACCTCGTGCGGTCTTAATTGCCTTGACGCATAAGCTATCACCTTTCCACCTTGCATTAGAACACAACCGAGTCCATTCTTGGATGCATCGGTGTATACCTCGAAGTTCTTGTCTGGCTCTGGCACTGCCAAAACTGGTGCGATCGTCAAAAGTTGTTTCAACTTCTGGAAACTCTCCTCACATTCTTTTGTCCAGACAAATTTTATCCCTTTTTGGAGTAGTTGTGTCATCGGCTTTGCAATCTTCGAGAAGACTTCGATGAACCTCCTGTAGTATCCAGCTAAGCCAAGAAAACTACGAATCTCGTTTGGCGTCGTCGGCGACTTCCACTCTGTCACCGTCTGAATCTTTGTTGGGTCTACCTTTATGCCATCTGCCGACACAATGTGACCAAGAAATGTCACTTCCCGTAGCCAGAATTCACACTTACTGAACTTGGCGTATAACTTCTCATCCCTGAGAGTTTGTAACACCATTCTCAGATGTTGCTCGTGTTCTACTTCACTCTTCGAGTATATGAGAATGTCATCGATAAACACTAAAACAAAGTTATCGAGATACGGATGGAATACTCTATTCATCAAGTCCATGAACACTGCTGGAGCATTCGTGAGTCCAAACGGCATCACTATAAATTCATAATGGCCATATCTGGTCCTAAAAGCCGTCTTCGGAATATCCTCCTTTCTAATCTTCAACTGGTGATATCCTGATCTGAGATCAATTTTGGAAAAAGTGCTAGCTCCCTTGAGCTGATCAAACAGATCATCGATTCTCGGCAAAGGGTACTTATTCTTCAAGGTTAACTTATTCAGTTCCTGATAATCAATGCACATTCGCATTGAACCATCCTTCTTCTTGACAAAAAGGACCGGTGCTCCCCAAGGTGACACACTCGGTCGGATAAATCCCATGTCCAACAGTTCTTGCAACTGAACTTTCAGTTCTTGCAATTCCTTTGGAGCCATGCGATATGGTGCCTTGGAGATCGGTGCTGCACCCGGTTCCAGATCTATAGTGAATTCAACCTGCCTGTCTGGTGGCAGTCCAGGTAGTTCCTTCGGAAATACATCCTCGAACTCTCTTACAATTGGTACATCTTGGACCGTCAATTCAGGCTTTTCTTCTCCCTCTAGATATACCAAGAAAGCTTGATTCTCAGCTTTTCTCAATAACTTCGATGCCTGCATCGCTGATATAATCGGTACTCTTTGTCTTCTTTTGAACCCATACACGAACGAATCATCATTCTCAGGTTTCGGTATAATCACTTTCCGTTCGTGACATAGGATCGTCGCTCTATTCTCCACCAACCAATCCATACCTAAGATTACGTCTATGTCATGAATATCCAATACGTATAACTCTGCTACTAGGATCTCATTTTCACTCATCTTGATTTTCAAGTCGCGGCATACTATGGTTGAGATAGTAGTTTCTCCTGAAGGTATTGCTACGTTCAAGTCCTGACTACTCCGTTCTACCTTAAGTTTTAATGCCTCAACACATGCAGATGAGATGAAGGTATGCGATGCTCCAGTGTCAAAAAGTACTATGACAGGTATATCACTAATCGTTCCCATACCTGCGAGATTCCCTTCGTCACGGTTTCCTTCCAAGGCGTAGGCTCTTGCCCCTCTTGGTTGCTCATTCCCTCCTTGTGGGTTCCCTTCTTGATGCCTGGGAGGAGCTTGATGGCCTTGCCTGCCTCCTCTTCGGTTTCCGACGTTACCCCTCCAAGGTTGACGGTTACCCCGGATCGCCTTCAATTGCTGGTTACCTGGCCTTTGGAAATTCTGGCGGTTCCCAGACCCTGTTGGAGGTGTGGAGCACTGGTGAGCATAATGTCCTTGGCCACCACAGTTATAACACTTCAATCCGCCCTGCTGGCAATTCCCAGTATGCCTTCTCCCGCATCTCTGGCAGTTCTGCTGGTTTACATCCCTCTGGTCACGCCTAGGTGCCATCTGGGGTCTGTTTCTTGGATAGAACTGCTGGTCATTTCGCCCCTGGGCATTCTGATATCGGCCTTGGTCCGGGCACTTTTGGCTTCCTTGCCCCTGAACAAACTGCCTTGGAGGCTCTTCCCACTTCCTTTTCGGAGCTGGGGCTGGTGTCTGGGTCTCCTGAGTCCCCCACTCTGACATCTTCTTTTTATTCTTGGACGCCTCAATGTCCAAGGCATGGCTCAGCAATTCTTGGTAAGTCAGTCCCTTCATCGTTGCCAACTGAGTGCGGATCCCCTCGCACAGTCCGTCCCTGAATTTCTCCGCCATCTTATGTGGCGTATCCGCCAGATGCGGCGCCATTTGTAGCAATTCACCGAATTTGGTGTCATAGTCCTCCACTGATAGCTTCCCTTGCTCAAATAGGAAAAACTCTACTGCCCTCTCCTTTCGGTACTGCTTCGGGATGTACTTCTCGTACAAGGCTTCCTTGAATTTGTCCCAGTTTAGCTGATCTCTTTCCCCTGGTGCTATCGACTTCACATAAGTCTCCCACCACCTATCGGCTTTTCCCTTCAACTGATATGACATACAGTTGATCTTTTCTGATTCAGAGCACCTCATGTGCTTGAAAATCTTCTCGAGCTCTCTAACCCAGTCTTCTGCAGCCACTGGGCCTCCTGTCCCGTCAAATGTGGGAGGCTGTTGTTTTCTGAAGGTTTCTACCCACTTAACTGAAGAAATCACAGGTGCTCCTCCATGTGGTGGTGGGTTATGGCCGTGTTGTGCTGCCGCACTGTCGTCATCGGACACTATTTCATATTCTTCATATTCTTGATGGATGGGTACATCCTCCCAGTTCTGGTCTTCATTCTCATACTGTGGATTTGCTCTCCCACGTCCTCTGCCTTGCCGGCCTCTACCTCGGCCTCTACCTCGGCCGCGGCCTCTACCTCTCCCTTGGTCTAGGTATTCCATTATTTATGTCTGCACAACAACACTATTTAGAAATTTCGCAATAATCTAATAGTATAACATCCACCTTAATAATCAACAATATCGTTCATCACCAAATCAAAGCTCTTAATAATCCGCCATTAATAACATAAATCAAGGTAATCCAATGATAACCAAATAATACCAACCACGATCATTCTCCCACCATACATCAAAATAAGGTTCTCGAAACACAACAAAAATAAAACAACAATGTCATAAGATGTCAAATCCAAATACAGTGGTAAAACATGGGATAATGGTACAACACAACTCAATAGGATCCCTCAGATAGATCCTCATCCTCCTCATCGTCATCGTCATCGTCCACCTTCGCCTTGCCTCTTCCTCCATCTTGAGTCGCTGACATCCTCTCTCTGCTACCCTCGGTATCGCTGGATATACAAATCGGCGCATGAGCAGTCCCATATCCATCAAGCATATCTGCCCAACCACTCGCTGTGGGTCTAGGCCACATCCCTGCGCTATGAATACCTGCATCAGGCGCTGGGTATGCCTGACTGGGCCCTCCGGTGTAATGTGGCGGGGGCTGCATGGATGACGCGTGCAGATCGGCAAATCCTGGTGGTCCCATGGAGTCCTGGTCCTGAGGTGCACCCTGAACTGATGATGAGGAGAAGTCGCACCAGGCATACGGGTCGTACGCTCCTCTCTGCTGGACTCCGGGCTGCGGTGGTGTATAAGCCAATGTAGGGGTACTCGGTACTGGTCGAACTCTCAGACGCGACGTAGGTCCTACTGCTGACGCCTGTGTACCTCTGGAAGATGCTGGTGAAGGTTTCCCCTCTGCGATAACCTTCTGAACCAAATCTGCCATAAATCGTCGAAAGCTCGCTACCGTGCCGGTCACACTATCGCTGTACAACCGGGTCAAAGTCAACACCCAGTTAGTCCACCGGTCTGGCATAAGGTCCAGAATCTTCTCCATCGCCTCCCGATCCGTAACTCCAAGGTAACGCACTTTCTCCCACAACTCTAGGTAATCCACCAAGGTAGAAACGAGGTTATCCTCTGAAAAAGGACGGTGCTCTCTGAACTGCCTGACTAGTCTCGCCTGAGGGTCCATCTGCCACAACAACAACAAACGGTCAGTCCCAGAGGTCAACAAATAACACAATGCATATCTCTGTGTCTCGGGGCACCCACTGGCCTCCGATGCACCATGCCGAGGGTCCAACTAATCCTCGCGCTAATCCACTCACTCGAGTCTTGACTATATCTGCCAGGCTCACCGTGTACATTCTGTACACCTAACTATTAACTTGTGGTTTCCACAAGTTAACTCATTTTTTTTTTTTTGCCACTCAACATACCCAACTAAACAAGGAAATTTTCAATTTCACGATGTTCAAAAACCAAGTTCTAAGGTTCAGTCAACTACGAGTGTCGTTTCACTCCACTCGAATAATCTAATTTCCTAAGTCATAGTACTACCCCACATGATACAAGGTTTACCCAAGTCAGCGCCTTTTCAAGGCCCACATTCAACCAGTTAGTCCTGTTCCATCCTAATTTAAATGTCAAAGCAAGTTTCAACTTCTACCATTTCTTACAGCTCAATTTACAAGTTAACACATCTTAGCCATAACACAAAATTTCACACTGCTTGCAACACATTTCAAAACTCACAACTTGGATTAAACATTTCAAAATCATCAAACCCAACAACTCTTATCATTTTCAAAACCAACCCAAAATTTTCAATGTTCTTCCAAAATCAATTCATAACTCCGATAAATTTTCAACACCAATCAAGTTTCTCTATTCATGAAACCAACACACAACTCAAAAACTTGTTCAACATTCCTCGGTCAACAGATACACCATTCTCAAAATTCTCAAATCACTTTAACTCCATACTCAAATACTTTCAAAATAGTTCATCAAAACCAATTTGCAAGCAGGAAATTTATAAAATCTCAAAACGTACCTCAGGTTGCGCAGGATGGAGTAGGGTGTAAAGTATGAGCAGCCCTTTTAATCAACTTTCCGAAACCAAAGCACTCTTAAGACTCGATATTTTTCAAAAATTTTAAACAGGTTTCAAATGGTTTCAAATCGTTTTAAAAACCTAGGGCTCTGATACCACTTCTGTAACGCCCCCATTTAACCTTCCCAATTCCGAGGCA
This sequence comes from Plectranthus barbatus, assembly GCA_026898455.1. Classification (NCBI taxonomy): domain Eukaryota; kingdom Viridiplantae; phylum Streptophyta; class Magnoliopsida; order Lamiales; family Lamiaceae; genus Plectranthus; species Plectranthus barbatus. The sequence goes on from JAPKLW010006627.1 coordinate 7,849, forward strand.
CGTTACAGTCGTGGTTACCTAACTTTCAAATAATTTAAAGATAAAACCAGCGGAAGACTTCAACGTCTGAAAATGTAACTTTTAAGAGTTTACATTTAACCTTCAAATTAAGTAATTCAAAATGAGATAAAGATAGTTCAAATGTTTAGATTTTCAAAAGTAGACAAGATCAGGGAAGTAATAGTTTCAGAGAGCGGTGCAACGGTGTGTGTAACGTGGTGGTGACATGCATATGAAGATGCATGTCACAGGATCTTGAATCTTCAGAATTTAGCTTCATACTTTACACCTCCACCTCTCCATCCCTGCTCGCTTAACCTGCGTATTTTAGAAATAATACGAGGGGCTGAGTACTTTCGTACCCCGTGGAAACGTGCCCGAAAACATACAATTTATATAAGAATGCTATGCAACTCACACAGATAAACACGGGGTTTTGTTGAAATAAACCGTGTTATCTAAATCATTTTATTTTGCCGCGGCTAACTAACATGTTATTATATCTGTATATCGTGGTGTAACTGGAAGCTGGCCCACTCCCAAGTTACGATGATTAGTCAGGAATGAATTCACACTCAACCCACTATCATCCAAGTGCACTAATCTCGGAACACACAGCATCGAGATCCGATCGTATTTAAATAATAAATTTTCTTTCATAATAGGGATTACGGACACGCCGTTTACCCGAGCTCATAAACATAAGGTTGCTAGCCTTTCTCGCAATTAATAAGAATAGCGCAAGTACTCCACGTACATGGTTCTCGTCTTATTAATAACTCTCTGTTGTTAGCGGACAATCAGAGGACAGATATAATAGCACAAAACTTTGCATAGCAATCAGTTTAAAACAAGTTATTTTCACACGTTTTGAAAATAAAAGCACATTTTTATTTTTATACTGAAATAGTTCCCACCTGGTGTTAGGCTTTAATGAACTAGATGTGTTCTCGTAAATTGAGCAGATCGAGCTTTCTTCCTTATCTCACACCTTCAATAACAACAAATATTTCTAATTAGGACGGGTAACTAGGACGGGTACCTAATCAACCTATTCCAAACAACACCTCACAACCGAACTCATGCTACATCTCCCCACATTTCACAATCCAAGTTCAAACGGAACGACTCAAGTTCTACGGTTCGATAATACAATCAAATACCCCCTTCATTCTCATAACATGCTTCTCTAATCATCTAATGAACCCAGACCTTGAAAATAATTCGAATCGGATCAAATCATACCCAATGAACCTTAATATCCCAAAATTATCCTAAATCCATTAACAACAAAACTTAAATAATTAAATAATTTAGATGAATAAATAAATGAATATATATATACCCCTTTGAAATATAATAATAATACATTATTTAATATAACATATAAGGGAAAATGAAAATGAAAATGATAATATATATAAACACTAATGTGAAGGAAAATAACAAATACTACTTTATTACTTTCTTAAGAAATTTTACATACACCTTGATATCTTTATATATACCCTATATATAAATATATATATATATATACATATATAAATTTTCAACTTACACGTATATGCATATATATATATATAGGAGAGATAAAATTTACTTTTGAAACATGTATGGACAAAATTCTAAAAAGGGAAACATGTATACATACCTTTATATTTATATCTACATATGTCCAAATGTGAGAAATATGTATAGATATACACACAATCATATATATACTGTAGAGAGAGAAAGAGAAAGCTTCTCTTCTTTTTTTTTTTTTTTAAACAAAACCGTGGCACACCCATATATGTACACATATATATATACCTACATATATATTACTAGGAAAGAGAAAAATATGATATTTATACACATATGTGTATGTTCAGTAGAGAGAGAAAGGGGGCTTTCTCCTTTCCACCCATTACCAACGCATATATATGTATACACAGAGAGAGTGTGTGCAAACTGGGAGGAAGCAAAACTATCCTAGAAAGAAAACTGCCGACGTCACCGCCGGAGGGCAGCAGCTCGCGAACTGCAGCAGCTCGACTTCCGGCCGAGCTCCGGCCGACAACCTCCCCCCCTTTCAACTCGTCACAGCTCTCAGATCACACACATGCAAGACCATCTAACAACACTAGCTCGCTCCCTATCCATTCTAGATCACGAAAACATGCTAGAAAACTCAAAATAACGATGGACAAAGGAAATGGGTGAAGCTCACCGGAAAAAGAAGAGACGGCGGCGGCGGCGGTGCATTTTCCGGCGTCTAAACTCGAAGCTCTTGGTCTCCGAATGGTCTCTAGGACAAGGGGAACACGAATATATAAGTCTAGACTCAAGAAAATCACGATTAAACAAGTTTTAAAATCTGAAAATCGAAATCTCACCAACTCCGGCGGCCTCACTTCTCTCTACGATATCTCCCTCGATTCTCGACGTCTCAGTCTCCACCTTAGCTCTTTAGAAAGCTTGAAGGATGATCTACGCAATGGTGGTGGTGGCTTGGTCGGCGGTGAACGGGGTTGATCGGAAAATCGTCGGAAATAGGGCAGCGTGAAAGGGTTTGGGCTGGGGGTGAGTGGCGTGAGCTACAAGAGTGAGGGGTATGAAATGATTTTCTATTTCTTTTCCAACCTTTTACTTGATTAAAATCTCCCTCTGTGCCAAGTGTCTCAATGTATACATGCAACATAACACTTGTCTCTCTCCCATGCAATATTCTAAAAAATTCCAATTTATACCATATGAAATTCCAACATTTTAGATTCAACCCCAAATTAATATTTCCCTCCATGGATCTCCGAAAATTAGTCCGATCAATTCGCAAAAATCCTTGAAATATTACAAACATATCTATAACCCGAATTACGTAATCGATTTCTTGTATTCAAATTGCAAAATATTGCACAAAATGAGAAGATAATTATTTTATTAAAGTAATTAAGCCATTAATTAGCTTAATTAATCTCGGGGTATTACATCCCCTCACCCTTATAAAAATTTCGTCCCGAAATTTACTAGAGTACTTCGAAAAGCTCGGGGTATTTCTCTTTCATCTTCTCTTCTAATTCCCAGGCCGCTTCCTCTCGACCATGGTGACTCCACAATACTTTGACAAGAGGAATTGACTTGTTTCTCAACTCTTGTATCTTTCGGTCCAAAATTGCTTCTGGCCTTTCTTCATAACATAAATCAGAGTTCAAAACAATCTCATCTTGTCGGACCACGTGTTTAGGGTCATACACGTACTTTCTTAACTGAGACACGTGAAATACGTTATGTACATTGCCCATGCTCGGAGGCAATGCTAAACGATAAGCCACTGGACCAATGCGCTCTAAAATCTCGTAGGGTCCTACAAAGCGCGGTCGCAACTTTCCTTTCACTCCGAATCTTATGATTCCCTTTGAAGGTGAGACCTTTAGAAACACTTTGTCTCCTACTTTAAAATGTAGTTCGACCCTTCTGGAATCGGCATAAGATTTCTGCCGGCTCTGGGCTTCCTTGATTCTATCTCGGATCTGACGGACAATTTTGATCATCTCACTGATGGCATCAGGTCCGATGACTTGCCTTTCTCCCACTTCATCCCAATACAGTGGAGATCGACACTTCCTTCCATATAGAGCTTCGTATGGAGCCATCCCAATCGTCGCCTGGTAACTATTGTTGTAGGCAAACTCGATTAGTGGCAAAATTGGTTCCCAACTTCCTCCTCGATCAAGAACCACTGTCCTCAACATGTCCTCGAGAGTTTGGATGGTTCTCTCGGATTGACCGTCAGTTTGTGGGTGAAACACCGTGCTGAAATTTAGGCGCGTCCCCAACTCTTGTTGCATACTCATCCAAAATCGAGATGTAAACTTCGTGTCTCTGTCAGATGTAATAGATACTGGCACTCCGTGCAATCTGACAATCTCGCGAATGTACAGCTGTGCCAACTTGTCTGATCCATAAGTCACTCGGATCGGCAAGAAATGCGCACTCTTCGTTAGACGATCCACTATTACCCATATTGCCGTATTTCCTTTTTGTGACTTAGGCAAACCCGTCACAAAATCCATGGCAATGTGTTCCCATTTCCACTCGGGAATGTCTAACGGCTGCAATTTCCCATACGGTCGCTGATGTAATGCCTTGACTTGCTGACATGCCAAGCACTTTTCCACATACAAGGCTACATCCTTTTTCATACCGTCCCACCAGTACTTAGTCTTCAGATCTTGATACATTTTAGTACTTCCTGGGTGAGCAGTATACGGCGTATCATGAGCCTCACTCATAATCTCGTTTCTCAAATCTTCATTGTTCGGTACCAAGATTCTATCCCTGAACAACAATGCGTTATCAGGTGCCTCTCGATATTCGCCCACCGACTTAACTCTCAATTTCTGGCGTAATTTCTCGAGTTCCATATCTTTCCTTTGTGTCTGAATGATTCTTTCTCTTAAGTCCGGCACGACAGTCAGAGTTGCTACTTCACATCTCTTTCTCTCTGAGGGCGATATTACTTCCAGATGAAGTTTCTCGAATTCTCTGACCAAATTGTCCTCTCTGGTAAGCATACAACCCAATTGAGCCTCCCCCTTTCTGCTCAAAGCATCGGCTACTGAGTTTGCTTTACCTGGGTGATAGTTTATCGTTAGATCGTAATCATTAACTAGTTCCAGCCATCTCCTCTGCCTCATATTCAGATTCTTCTGCTCGAAGAAGTACTTCAAGCTCTTGTGATCTGTGAATATAGCACACTTAACTCCATAGAGATGGTGTCTCCAAATTTTCAATGCATGGATTACGGCCGCTAGTTCTAAATCATGAGTCGGGTAATTCACCTCGTGCGGTCTTAATTGCCTTGACGCATAAGCTATCACCTTTCCACCTTGCATTAGAACACAACCGAGTCCATTCTTGGATGCATCGGTGTATACCTCGAAGTTCTTGTCTGGCTCTGGCACTGCCAAAACTGGTGCGATCGTCAAAAGTTGTTTCAACTTCTGGAAACTCTCCTCACATTCTTTTGTCCAGACAAATTTTATCCCTTTTTGGAGTAGTTGTGTCATCGGCTTTGCAATCTTCGAGAAGACTTCGATGAACCTCCTGTAGTATCCAGCTAAGCCAAGAAAACTACGAATCTCGTTTGGCGTCGTCGGCGACTTCCACTCTGTCACCGTCTGAATCTTTGTTGGGTCTACCTTTATGCCATCTGCCGACACAATGTGACCAAGAAATGTCACTTCCCGTAGCCAGAATTCACACTTACTGAACTTGGCGTATAACTTCTCATCCCTGAGAGTTTGTAACACCATTCTCAGATGTTGCTCGTGTTCTACTTCACTCTTCGAGTATATGAGAATGTCATCGATAAACACTAAAACAAAGTTATCGAGATACGGATGGAATACTCTATTCATCAAGTCCATGAACACTGCTGGAGCATTCGTGAGTCCAAACGGCATCACTATAAATTCATAATGGCCATATCTGGTCCTAAAAGCCGTCTTCGGAATATCCTCCTTTCTAATCTTCAACTGGTGATATCCTGATCTGAGATCAATTTTGGAAAAAGTGCTAGCTCCCTTGAGCTGATCAAACAGATCATCGATTCTCGGCAAAGGGTACTTATTCTTCAAGGTTAACTTATTCAGTTCCTGATAATCAATGCACATTCGCATTGAACCATCCTTCTTCTTGACAAAAAGGACCGGTGCTCCCCAAGGTGACACACTCGGTCGGATAAATCCCATGTCCAACAGTTCTTGCAACTGAACTTTCAGTTCTTGCAATTCCTTTGGAGCCATGCGATATGGTGCCTTGGAGATCGGTGCTGCACCCGGTTCCAGATCTATAGTGAATTCAACCTGCCTGTCTGGTGGCAGTCCAGGTAGTTCCTTCGGAAATACATCCTCGAACTCTCTTACAATTGGTACATCTTGGACCGTCAATTCAGGCTTTTCTTCTCCCTCTAGATATACCAAGAAAGCTTGATTCTCAGCTTTTCTCAATAACTTCGATGCCTGCATCGCTGATATAATCGGTACTCTTTGTCTTCTTTTGAACCCATACACGAACGAATCATCATTCTCAGGTTTCGGTATAATCACTTTCCGTTCGTGACATAGGATCGTCGCTCTATTCTCCACCAACCAATCCATACCTAAGATTACGTCTATGTCATGAATATCCAATACGTATAACTCTGCTACTAGGATCTCATTTTCACTCATCTTGATTTTCAAGTCGCGGCATACTATGGTTGAGATAGTAGTTTCTCCTGAAGGTATTGCTACGTTCAAGTCCTGACTACTCCGTTCTACCTTAAGTTTTAATGCCTCAACACATGCAGATGAGATGAAGGTATGCGATGCTCCAGTGTCAAAAAGTACTATGACAGGTATATCACTAATCGTTCCCATACCTGCGAGATTCCCTTCGTCACGGTTTCCTTCCAAGGCGTAGGCTCTTGCCCCTCTTGGTTGCTCATTCCCTCCTTGTGGGTTCCCTTCTTGATGCCTGGGAGGAGCTTGATGGCCTTGCCTGCCTCCTCTTCGGTTTCCGACGTTACCCCTCCAAGGTTGACGGTTACCCCGGATCGCCTTCAATTGCTGGTTACCTGGCCTTTGGAAATTCTGGCGGTTCCCAGACCCTGTTGGAGGTGTGGAGCACTGGTGAGCATAATGTCCTTGGCCACCACAGTTATAACACTTCAATCCGCCCTGCTGGCAATTCCCAGTATGCCTTCTCCCGCATCTCTGGCAGTTCTGCTGGTTTACATCCCTCTGGTCACGCCTAGGTGCCATCTGGGGTCTGTTTCTTGGATAGAACTGCTGGTCATTTCGCCCCTGGGCATTCTGATATCGGCCTTGGTCCGGGCACTTTTGGCTTCCTTGCCCCTGAACAAACTGCCTTGGAGGCTCTTCCCACTTCCTTTTCGGAGCTGGGGCTGGTGTCTGGGTCTCCTGAGTCCCCCACTCTGACATCTTCTTTTTATTCTTGGACGCCTCAATGTCCAAGGCATGGCTCAGCAATTCTTGGTAAGTCAGTCCCTTCATCGTTGCCAACTGAGTGCGGATCCCCTCGCACAGTCCGTCCCTGAATTTCTCCGCCATCTTATGTGGCGTATCCGCCAGATGCGGCGCCATTTGTAGCAATTCACCGAATTTGGTGTCATAGTCCTCCACTGATAGCTTCCCTTGCTCAAATAGGAAAAACTCTACTGCCCTCTCCTTTCGGTACTGCTTCGGGATGTACTTCTCGTACAAGGCTTCCTTGAATTTGTCCCAGTTTAGCTGATCTCTTTCCCCTGGTGCTATCGACTTCACATAAGTCTCCCACCACCTATCGGCTTTTCCCTTCAACTGATATGACATACAGTTGATCTTTTCTGATTCAGAGCACCTCATGTGCTTGAAAATCTTCTCGAGCTCTCTAACCCAGTCTTCTGCAGCCACTGGGCCTCCTGTCCCGTCAAATGTGGGAGGCTGTTGTTTTCTGAAGGTTTCTACCCACTTAACTGAAGAAATCACAGGTGCTCCTCCATGTGGTGGTGGGTTATGGCCGTGTTGTGCTGCCGCACTGTCGTCATCGGACACTATTTCATATTCTTCATATTCTTGATGGATGGGTACATCCTCCCAGTTCTGGTCTTCATTCTCATACTGTGGATTTGCTCTCCCACGTCCTCTGCCTTGCCGGCCTCTACCTCGGCCTCTACCTCGGCCGCGGCCTCTACCTCTCCCTTGGTCTAGGTATTCCATTATTTATGTCTGCACAACAACACTATTTAGAAATTTCGCAATAATCTAATAGTATAACATCCACCTTAATAATCAACAATATCGTTCATCACCAAATCAAAGCTCTTAATAATCCGCCATTAATAACATAAATCAAGGTAATCCAATGATAACCAAATAATACCAACCACGATCATTCTCCCACCATACATCAAAATAAGGTTCTCGAAACACAACAAAAATAAAACAACAATGTCATAAGATGTCAAATCCAAATACAGTGGTAAAACATGGGATAATGGTACAACACAACTCAATAGGATCCCTCAGATAGATCCTCATCCTCCTCATCGTCATCGTCATCGTCCACCTTCGCCTTGCCTCTTCCTCCATCTTGAGTCGCTGACATCCTCTCTCTGCTACCCTCGGTATCGCTGGATATACAAATCGGCGCATGAGCAGTCCCATATCCATCAAGCATATCTGCCCAACCACTCGCTGTGGGTCTAGGCCACATCCCTGCGCTATGAATACCTGCATCAGGCGCTGGGTATGCCTGACTGGGCCCTCCGGTGTAATGTGGCGGGGGCTGCATGGATGACGCGTGCAGATCGGCAAATCCTGGTGGTCCCATGGAGTCCTGGTCCTGAGGTGCACCCTGAACTGATGATGAGGAGAAGTCGCACCAGGCATACGGGTCGTACGCTCCTCTCTGCTGGACTCCGGGCTGCGGTGGTGTATAAGCCAATGTAGGGGTACTCGGTACTGGTCGAACTCTCAGACGCGACGTAGGTCCTACTGCTGACGCCTGTGTACCTCTGGAAGATGCTGGTGAAGGTTTCCCCTCTGCGATAACCTTCTGAACCAAATCTGCCATAAATCGTCGAAAGCTCGCTACCGTGCCGGTCACACTATCGCTGTACAACCGGGTCAAAGTCAACACCCAGTTAGTCCACCGGTCTGGCATAAGGTCCAGAATCTTCTCCATCGCCTCCCGATCCGTAACTCCAAGGTAACGCACTTTCTCCCACAACTCTAGGTAATCCACCAAGGTAGAAACGAGGTTATCCTCTGAAAAAGGACGGTGCTCTCTGAACTGCCTGACTAGTCTCGCCTGAGGGTCCATCTGCCACAACAACAACAAACGGTCAGTCCCAGAGGTCAACAAATAACACAATGCATATCTCTGTGTCTCGGGGCACCCACTGGCCTCCGATGCACCATGCCGAGGGTCCAACTAATCCTCGCGCTAATCCACTCACTCGAGTCTTGACTATATCTGCCAGGCTCACCGTGTACATTCTGTACACCTAACTATTAACTTGTGGTTTCCACAAGTTAACTCATTTTTTTTTTTTT